>JASDQU010244469.1:2406-23380 GCA_032191745.1 Picea mariana
TTCAACTCATTTGTTCACATTCATTGGAATATACTAGGGTACATTGGGATTCATTTTCATCATTGTTAGTTTCCCTCACAATTGTTAATGCTATACATTAATGATCGGTAATAAAGTAGTTTCTACCATGTTCGACATCAATGCATCTATTCACATGGGGATAATCGTATTATTCTGGGATCAGGATAAAGACCCTGGGTTGTGCACTCACTCTTTTATGTGATTTTCCCAAGCTACGATGGAGATCATTTGAGTATGTAGAAGATTCCAGTATAATCAACATATTGACAATCTCATTGATGTATATGTTGTCACATAGATCCACTTTGTATTTGTCCATGGCCATGTTTTTTTCATATCGTAGCTCCATTGTGTATTCTTTCATGTCTATGATCAAATCATGTCGTGGAGGTATGGATCCACAATGTATCCAATGGCCATAGCGTTAGTCAGTACTTTCATGGATCTGTAGTGTATTGGTAGGAGACCATGCTTTGAGTCAGTTTACTCCGAGCATAGGTGTGCCTGCGTCAAGGATGATACATATATATTGTTTGATGTTTGTTTGCAACTTCCACTAGGCTTGTCTATTCTAGCACCCATGCATATTTTTGTAAATTGTTTCGTTCTTTAATGTTTCTTCTCACCTCACACTTTAGGGGGCATCTGTTACACACCAAACTCCCACACTCCTAAGTTTCACACTTTACTGTAGTAAGTGTCGTATGCACCTTACTAAGTGTCTCATTCACTTTATCAAGTGTTGTATGCACCTTACTAAGTGTCGCATGCACTTTATTAAGTGTTTCAACTTTGATACCATGGAAGGACATTTATCATAATCCTTAATCAATGTGGAGGAGAAAAACTCATCGTGATAAGGTATAAAAACCTCTTTTCACCTTGAGATTTTGACCAATTTTGAAGATCAAGGCTTCCCTGCCCATGTATAGCGAGCTATGAACTCTTATCAACACTCCCATTCCCATGTACATGGAGCATTGACAACACTCTGTGCTCAATACTAGGGGATATTTGAAGTGGTTACAGGAAGTTTTGGTCATCCCACTTTATTCTAAGTGGTTTTGGTCAAGGGGTTTATTCATGAGTTGAGTCACCCATATTCCGTCCATTTTGGGTAGCTAAATCCTAACCTAAGGAGCTAAATCATCAACCATTTCCTAAAATACTTCATTTTAGTTAAGCCTCCCAAATCCTATATAATGAGGCCACTCAAGGGTGAAAGGGAGTTCATAAATAGTTTAGGAGAGTCATAATTATTGTCTGGTTATGCACAAAGGGCTTGGAAAGGAAAAGATTGGAGGAACACTATCACACCGACAATACAATTGTAAGTTTTTCCATTATTTCTCATGATTAATATAACTTGGCCTATTTTCTTATTCATGTTTTATTTAATTTAATGCATGAATGTTTTTTTTGGTTTATCTTAGTGTTGCAAACCCCCACCACCTCTTGGGGCTCGCACAAATTCTCGGTCTAGGATTTTTTATACAGAGGAGATGAATTAGCTCTCATGATCCTCCTGAGCCCTCAAAATTCTTATCCACATGCCTTTTCCTTTCTTCCCTTGAGTAAAATCAAATTCGCGAGGGTCCTGATACTCCAACAGAGTCTTCCATGTGACCCGAAGAAAAAAATGTGGGTTAATTCATTAATAAGTAGGAACTCCACCACTTCAGAGTTCCAAGGTTCGAGAGTTCCAATGAATACAACTTACAGTATTCCAAAATTCTGAAATGACAAACAACTGAACAATGATTGGGATCAACGGTTCATAATATGCGTTGAGATCTGTGGCTGGCAAGAGGTTTTGAGACTTCATAAATCAGAGCTTCCCAATGCACAACATATTGGAACCTCCAGAGTGTCGAATTGACGAACTCATGAAGGGTATTAATTGATGATCCACGTGTCCATACCAATGGATGATTGTTATTTTCTCCAACCTTCGGGAAAACTCAACCCAAACTAACTTACATCCAGTTTTCTCCAGAGTGTCGGGTCTTTGAACTCTGAGATATTCTCACATGTGGCTCTTTGCACCAACAGTTGGCATCTTCTCTAGATTTTGAAACTTTGGGAGTCTTACATGCTTTAGAAACCACACTCCAGTTCCTCTAGATAGCCATACTTCTAGACTACCCTCGATTTGCAGACATGTGCCCTTGCTGGTGGACAATCGAGATTCACTTTCAATCCCAGGACTTCTAGAAACTCGTCTCCTCCAAGACACAAACTCAAGAAATTTCGAACTTGCGAAGTCCAAACGAATTCCAAGGTTAACACCCATGCTACTTTCCTATATATGAAGACTAGGAAATATTTAACTCCTCCTTGAGTGGATGTCATTTTCTCATCCTCCAAACAAAAGGAATCCTTCCTTTTTTGAAATGAAACTCGCTATCCTTCTTGATATTTTCCAACTTCAATGGAATTAGAATCTAGCACACACTTTTTCTACTTCTCCTGAGATTGATACTTATAAAAATCTCCCACGCACTCCTTGCACTGGCTCACCTCGAGACTCTGAAGGTTTTTGGAAAACCTTTAACGCACTCCTTGCGTTCACTTTTTCTTGAACTTCTCAATACTTGGTTATGTGTTTTTCCTATGCACACCTTGCACAGGTCTTCTCAAGATTATATACTCCATTTAGTATCTATGCACTCCTTTCACTTGCTCGATGATATTTTACATTGTCTCCTCTTAAGAAACTAGTATGAAAGGACTATGCCCTCGCACTCCTTGTGTGGCACTGTACACTCCTTGCACCAGCGTTTCAAAAGAGAAACAACTAAAACTTAAAGAACATTAACAGTTCATTCATATAACCATGAAATGAAAACACAAGCCTAACAACACTTAAATAAAGTAAACACAACATTACCCAATTAACTCATAGGCATGCAAACTCAGAGATTTTGAAGCATTTCTCTTCTATTATATTCATTCAAAGAAATAACAAGATTTCAACAAAAACAATAACAACTCTCAACAATTCTCTACAACAATATTCATTAGCCTCATTTGGGCATATATTACATATATTTATACACAAGGGGCTTCTTTATCCATCCTTCTGACTACTCTAGTGCTATGATATCACAATTAAAAGCTATCTATTACTACGACTTATTACAATGAATGAGCATTTATAATCTAGATAAGAGTTGATGCTCAAAATTTGTACAATCCTACATGTATTAAAGAAATCACAATCTTATGTGATCTTATACAATGGCTCAAGCCTCAAAAAATTTAAAAGACTTTAATTACAATATTTTCAAAACATCTAAATGACACACTCTCCTCAGAATCCAAAACAGTTTGAATGTGCACATTGGGTGCTGAGCTGACCTCCACTCAACCTCTTTAGACATTGATGGTGATGATCCTGCATCATACTCCTCTGGAAAAAAATATTCATGGACTCATGTCCATGAGATCATGCACTTTCTTCCCATGTTTCTGGATATCAGGTTTAATTACCCAAGTGACATCCTCTACTAGATAGTCTTTTCACTTAACCATATACTCATAGTAAACCTTCCTCCTAGTATTCTTAGCAATCCTCTGATCTAGAATTTTCTCCATCTGTGTCTTCTTTGCTATGGGCATATGTTGTTTCCACTAAATGTCCTCTTGATCATTTGTTCCTCTTGTATCATCCATCCTGTAAGGTTACAGGTCCGCTACATTGAATATTAACAATATTCCAATGTCCTCTGGCAATTTAATCTCATAAGAATTCACAACAAATTTTCTTAGGATCTTACAAGGTCCTATCTTCTTCATCTTCATCTTGTTGTATTTCCCTTTTGGAAATATCTCTTTCCTCATAAGTGCTAAGACTTGAGCTTTGATTTCAAAATGAACCTCTCTTCTTCTATGGTGCACTCTGTCCTTATATTTATGGTTGTTATTATGTAGCTATCCCTTGATCTGATCATGCAACTTCTGTATCTCTATAGAAAAGTATTTTGCTCCTACACTTCAAAATTCATCTCATACCAAGTCTCTCAACTTTTAAATTCCTCTTGGGTGCATTCCATATACTATCTGGAATGGGATTTTACCAATACTCCTATTTGGTGAGTCATTATATCCAAACTTTCCTTATGGAAGGTTTGATCCCACTAACTGTGATGTTTAGTGACCAAAATCCTCAACAAATTCCCTAAGCTTTGATTTACCAACTCATTCTATCCATCTTTGTGAGGATGATATGCTGAAATGAAAGAAATATTTGTCCCCAAATTCTTCCACAAATTCCTCAAAAAGTGTCCCACGAATTTGGTATCTCTGTCTGAGACTATACTTTTGGGAAACCCATGTAATCTCAGGATCTCTTTGAAAAAAAAATTTCTATGTGAGTAGCGTCGCTGGTTTTCTGGCATGGTATGAAATTTTCCATATTTGAAAATATTTCAACCACTACAAATATTGAAACACTCCCCTTCTGGGTTCTTGGTAATCCTAAAACAAAACCCATGCTTATAGCATCACATGACCTATCTGGGATAGGAAATAGTTGATACAACCCTATTTTCTAATGCTCTCCTTTGGCATATTGGAATATTCTGCATCTATCCACGAAATTTTTCACATCAGACCTTATATGAAGGAATCCATTGAGCATATGTTTTATCATGGCCGAAATGTCCAGCCAATCCTCCACTATGCTTCTCCTTAAATAAGTTATCCCTCATTGAGCACCTCAGGATACACAATTGACTTCCTTTGAATAACATTCTGTCTTGGATCAGATATTCCATCCACTAGTTTTTGTCCCTTAGAAAATGGTTCTCACATGCTTCATAATATTCTTTAAATTTTGGATCTTCTTAATACATCTCCTTGAGGTGTTCAAATTCTAAGGTCTCTACTTGAAATTCCTGCAAGATCAAACATCTCTTGCTCAAAGAATCTGCAACTTTGTTAGTGCTACCACTAATATGATTAATAAAAAAAGTAAAATTGTGCATGAATTCTACCCATTTGGCATGTTTCTGGTTCAATTTCTCTTGTCTGATTATAAGCTGTAAAGCTTGATTGTTAGTATATAGAACAAACTCGTTTGGGATAACATAGTGCCTCCACTTTTTCAATGCTTGAATCACATCATAAAATTCCTTTTCGTAGGTTGAATACTTACTCTTAGCATCATTAAACTTCTCACTAAAATAAGCAACATGTTTATTATCTTAACTCAAAACTATGCCAATGGCTACTCCACTTGCATCACATCTAACTTGAAAGGTCTTCCTAAAATATGGCAGAAATAAAATAGGTTTTTTTGTTGTCTTCACCTTTAACAATCTAAATCCTTTCTCAACTTCTTTCATCTAGTTAAAAGATTCATGCTCTTTCTTTATGGTATCCAATATGGGTGCACAAATACTGCTAAAATTCTTGATGAATTTCCTATAAAATCTCGCCAACCCATGAAAAATTCTTACTTCAAACAGACTTCTTGGAGAAGACCATTCCCTTATTTCCATCACCTTTTCTGGATCCATCTTCAACTCATTTGAAGAGATTAAAAATCCCAAATATATGAGTTCTATTTTCATGAAAGAACATTTTTTCAAATTTATCAACAACTTTTCCTTCTACAATATCCTCAACACCATCTTCAACTGTCTCAAATACTCCTCTTCAGTCTTACTGAAAACTAGGATGTCATCCAAATATACAATTACAAATTTACCAATAAAATATTTGAGTACTTCGTTCATTAACCTCATAATGTACTCGGGGCATTGGTTAATCCAAATGGCATAACAAGACATTCATACAATCCTTCATTTGTTTTGAATGTTGTCTTCCTTTCATTTCCTTCTCTCATCCTAATCTGATGATAGCCACTCTTCAAGTCTATTTTGGAAAAATAACTTTCTCTACTCAATAAATCCAACAAATATTCCATTTTGGTTAAAGGAAATCTATACTTGATGGTTATCTTGTTGATGGCTCTAGAATTTGTGCACATTCTCCAACCTCCATCCTTCATTGGAATCAACAGAGTTGGTACTACGCAAGGGCTCAAACTTTCCTTGATCAAACCCTTATCCAACAATTATTGGACTTAATTCTTGACCTCTTCATTCTCTTGAGGGGTCAATCTGTACACTGCTTTATTTGGAAAACTTTCTCCTGGAATAAGGTCAATGTGATGAGTGATACTCCTAATGGGTGGTAACGTGTGAGGTAACTGATCCACCACAATGTCAACAAAATCATCCAACAACTCTTGGATTTCCAAAGGAAAATCATCCATAGAAGTGCTTGTAAGGATGACTCTTGGCTTTCTTACAACAAAAAACTACATCTCATGTTCCTTCTTGACTTCTTTCAATAGTTCCTTCCCACTCATGAGAAGTATGCTCAGACTAGCTTCTTCCTTGACTCCTTTATCTTCTATCAGTAGCAACATATGTTTACACCCATTCTTCTCAAGGGTATAGGTATTGTTCCTCCCATCATGTATGAAATTAATTTCATATTTCCATGTTCTTCCCAACAAAACATGACAAACATCCATGGGTATAACATCACATAGGATTTCATCTTTATAACCACTTATTTTAAATTCAAATTTACATTGCCGACTTACCATGTCTTGATGTCCTTTCTAAAACCATGATACTTTGTATGGATTCATATGTGCATTTGTCTCCAACTTTAGTTTTTCCACCATCCATGTGGATACTAAATTGTTAGTGCTCCTACTATCTATGATCACTTTGCATACCTTGTCTTTGGTATTGCAAGAAGTTTTGAGCAAACTGTTTCTCTAGACTAGTTCTTTTACCTCTTTTTCTGGCTTCACAAGAACATTCCTCATCATGATTGATCTCCCTTCTTCTGCTGGTTCTTCCTCCACATTCTTCTTTAGAAATGTGAGCTTCTCCCCCTCTTGTATTCTTCTTCTTAGGAGATTCCCAAGACATGTGCCATGTATTTCCACAGGCATAACACTTCACTTCTCCTCCTCTACCTCTTCCTCTTCCTCTGGGAAAAGAACTTCTTCCACCATAGTTTCCTCCTATATAACTTCCTCCTCTTTCTATCTAACTGTGATACTTTCCAGCTTCTGCTCTGAGCTTTTGGAGTTTCTCTTGGACGATTCCTCTTCCTCTGTTAGGAATTTTTCCTCTGTTTCTTTGACTCTATTTTCTGGCCAACTTTTCCTCTTCTTTCAGTGCCACCTGATAAGAATCTTCTATGATCTTTATTTTCATCATGCTGATCTCATCCTGGATCTCATATCTCAGGCCATTAATATACCTGACGAATGTTTCTTCATCCTTCTCTCTATGTCCTACTCTTATGTTCAGCTTATACAACTCTTCGGTGTACTCCTTCACCAACAAACCTTTCTGTCTTAAATTCTACAAATTCCTAAACATATTTATCTGATAATCTTTGGTTATGAATTTAACTTTCAACTTAGCTACCATTCTATCCCAATTTTTTTATTTTGGACTTACCTTTTCATCTTCTGTAGGCTTGCAATTCGTCCCACCATAAATCTGCATCTCCCTTCAATTTGGTCACATCATGCTTCACCTTCTTCTCATCATCAATCTCCTCATAATTGAAGTACTTATCCAGTCAAGAAGTTGTTAAACATCTAAGTTTCCTTTATACACTGGGAACTCCATTTTCTCTCTAGTTCCCATTTTAACAAAAAATCTCAAAAATCAGTCTTATGTTTCCTGTTCTCCTGCAACTTCTTATACTTCCACATCTTCACTTTTGTCTTCACTAATGCCACCACCTTCATGTTCTCTTTTTTGTGTTGTCTCCATGGCGTCCAAACTTGCACAAAGTTGTCTCATCTCTTGTTCCATGGATGCATTGACCACTAGTCTCTCTCTGCATCTTCTTGGTGGCATGGTTCCGAACTTTCTATCACAAAGAGCTCAATTCCCTTCTCTTTATACCACTTGATGATACCAGACAAATCTGTTGGATTACTGAGAGGGGGCGTGAATCGATAATAGAGAAATAATACTTTTTAACCAAAAAATGCAAGTGTTATATCAATGTAGCATTATCATCCAATAGTTGCAGAGTAAATAAACAATGAGAAAATGAGCAATCATACACATACACAGTACATTAGTGTTTTTACGTGGAAACCCAAAGCAGGAGAAAACCACAGAATGATTTTTCTTTTATGTCTTTAAGAATTACATTCATTGGAAGCACCAACTTCCTTTGTTTTTTAACTGCAACTAGAAGGAGGCTCTAACCCCCTAGTTTCTCATGATACAACCTGAAAGAAGCTCCAACTCCCCAATTATTTGGCTACAACCAGAAGGAGGCTACAACCTGAGGGAAGCTCCAACTCCCAAATTATCTGGCTACAACAAGAAGGAGGCTACAACCCGCTATGTTCTTTGTCTACAACTGCAAGGTGGCTACAACCACCTATCCTTTCCTCGTCCAACTTCCCTGACATAGAAGTAGAATGATGGAACCATTGTCACACTATCATTGTGAGCTATAATGCTGTAAACCTATTCCAATCAACCTGTAACAACCTATACCAATAAATTGTGCCAACATGTACCTCAACCTATACCATGAGCAAATGAATCAACCATGCACCAAACCTGTACAAATAACTTGTCATAATAACTTGTCCAAGCAACCTATAATCAACCTATACCATAAACAAGTGCATCAACCATGCACCAATATGTACCTCAACCTATACCATCAACGGGTGCATAAACCATGCACCAAATATGTACCAATCATGCATCAAATATATATAAACTATGACTCATCAATATGTACCAACATCATCAACTATACACCTCATGTGTGTGCCAACTCATCAACTACTTGTCTCAACCATGTACCCAACATGTACCTCAACCATAAGCCCTCATGAATTTCATCATCCAAATACAATTTGTAACTATGTAATATACCTAGTGTATATGATCACATACCTACAATTCTTCCTTAACTTTAACAACAAAAGACTAGCACTTTCATCAAACTTTACTTTATTCTCACATGACTAATTTTGGATTAGTCAACAACCCTAACTTGAAATAATCATAACTATGCACCTGTAGTGAAAAAATATCTGAAAATCGTACACAATATTCTTCAGTGTTGTTTATGCAATTCCTCCAGGGTTCATGGCTTGGAACCTGTCATAAAACGAGTTATAGAAAAAATGGCATACCTTGTTGAATTCTAGTTTATTCTAGAGAGCGAACTTGTAGAGCGTGCCCCACACAGAATATTTGTTGTATGGATATAAAACCTATACAAAGAATACTACAAACTATACTCTAACCAATACATTTGTTATTACCAAGTTTTTATTTGTTATGAAGAAGTTATGTCATTTTTACCCGAAACACCTGTTTTATACTAGTTTTAGGACTAGCCACAAACCCTATTTTCCACGGAGTGTAACACCAAAAATACAATGACCCACAAGATGAAATTGTTATCACGGCTACTTGGATATGTTTCCTCAATGACCTCCCAATTTCATGGTCTGAATCATTCTAGAAAAAAAATTATTGTGAAAATGTTGAGATGACCTGTAAATAACATACCTTAGAAAGCATCATCAAAAGAATTGATCCTCCCTTGAATTTCAACCTTCTTTTGTTATGAACCAAATATCAATATAGCATAGAAAAACCTTAGAAAAAGTACTCAACGCCTTGAAAAAGAGATAATTTCAGATAATAAGCCTCTTCGAGGGGGAAACCTTCTTTTACTCCACTTAAATGTTCAAGTACAAGATGATTCAAAATGAAAATGTCTCCTTGGTATATATAGGAGACTAGGAGGTATAATTACAACTAATGGCCTAAAGCCGACATAAATACAATAAAATTACTAATATAATATGCCCCAATTAAGGGTTAATGAGCCAATATTAGGGCTTAACATCTTTACTTTACCCCCCCTCTGAAATTTGGCTTATATATCCTTTGGTTACCTGAATCACTTGTAGATATTCAATATTCTCAAGTGTGATTAAAATGAGAGAGCCTTGCCTCTTATTTATACTTTCATGTAGATTCCTCAAGGGGTTACCTTTTAACCATCTTAACCCACTTTCCTTATTTTAGGGTTAACCCACTTCTAACAACTTGTCGACTTAGTAATTTCTCCGTTACGTTTATTATTTAAATAATTTCTTTTGTATCCACTTTGACTTATAGTACACTCATCACTTCACTTTATTATTTACCTTCTAAAATCTCTTAAACCACTTTCGTTATTTTAGGGGTAACCCACTTCTAACCACTTAGTCCACTTAGTAATTTCTCCATTAAATTTATTATTTAAATAATTTATTTTGTATCCACTTTGCATTATAGTACACTCATCACTTCATGTTATTATTTAAATAATTTCTTCTTTTCAACCACTTTGACTACTTTGACCTTTTGGGGCTTCTAGATGACTCATGAGGGTTCTCCTAATTCACATGGCCATAACTCTCTTACTGCGAGGAGTTATGTGATGTTCCACATACCACTGTAAATGGCATGACATGTACTATCCATCTAGAATAGTCTTACCTTCAAATATATTAAAACACATACCATTATACATCAAACAAACTTGGGTCCATTACCCAAACCTTTGTGCTACCATAATTCTCTACCAAACTTTCTTCAAGGGTTGACATCAATGAAAACCAACCCAAATAATCCACAATCTCTCCCTTTGGCATTGATGAAAAAAATCTGATGCAATACTGAAGTCATATCACTCATGCTCCCCATGTGACCATCGCTCCCCTTGGAACCATGCGTCTGTGATCTTTCTCCAAGCATTTACCTTTGCATATGATAATTCTCTCCCCCTTTGTCATCAATGGAAAAGGTATCTTTCCATCCGTGACTGCTCCCCCTAACCGAACTATCCTTATGGATACTCTCCCTTACTGAACTCTTCTTGAAACTGATCCCCCAACCTAAATTGCCCTATTTATGGCTCTTCCTCATGTAAATCTAATACATATAAGATAAGAATTCAAAAGCATTCATTTTGGAGTAGAAATTACTCTGAGTCTCTAGAGAAAATACTCAAATTGTTCCCTTGGAAGTGGTTTCGTAAAGATGTTTGCCACTTGTTCTTTTGTGCCCACATATTCAACTCTGATGTTCTTCTCTACAACCTGTTCCCATAGAAAGTGAAACTTTATTGGAATGTGATTCGTCTTGGAGTGCATCACTGGTTTCTTTGAGATATTTATGGAACTTGTATTATCACAATATATTGGAATGGGCTCATCATACTCACCCTGTATATCTGTCAAAGTGCAACAAACTAAACATTTTGGGAAATTATATACCCGAGGTACTAAAAAATTGGCAAGGTCTAATTACCATGCATAATATTGGTCAACCAGGTCCCTAAAACATTAGTTTCCCCACCATTATAACTCAGAGGTATGAAAGGATAAGATAGGATAAAAAACATCCTTATCTTTTTCTACAAGATCTTCCTCTACTACTTTTATATATTTCTTACTTTCTATAGGTTGAGATGAATACATTTTAGAAATGACAATAGAAAGGGTAAAAAGGATTTAGGTTTACCCATGGAAGATGTTGATTGGTATAGGTATCGCACTAGAGTGATGATGGTGATTTGTTAGGAACTCTCAATTGGGCGCTCAAGCTCTTTACAAAATCAAAATAAACCAAACATTTGACCTTTTCCCCCTTTTACCTATGAAATGTATACATGTTATTTTATCATTGGTGAAATATCGACTTAAAAAGAATAATTTTAAATAGTTTACATTTTTTGTTGGTTGATGTCATGCTAGATACGTCTCAGCCCCATGTTGATTGTAAGGGGCTCGGGCGTGGTTAGGCTAACCACATACCCCGGGGCCACAATTCACGGATGTGCGTGATGTAAAAAGAGAGTTAACTCGGGTAGAGTTTTGCCCACCCCCTTATGTTAAACAATCAACACATGTGGGGACCTCAATCCACTATGGATCATTGATTTGATGATTTAGGAGCGCGATCTAATATACAAGAAATAAACACTTTTTAGTAATAAAAAATTGTATAACAATGAAATAAAAAGGTTAAATAACTAAATTACAAAACTTAAATGAAATTTAAACTATGTAATAAAGGTTTATAATAAATATTTTTCTTATTAAAATAAAATAAATTTATTCTAAAGGTAAAAATCCTATGAAAGAGATGTCATCATATTTATTCAAAATTAAACTAATTTTCTTTTTCTTTTTATTATTTTATGTATTTTTCTATTTTTATTTTATTTTTGCAAGACTAAATGTTTTATAAACCCTAACTTATAAATCATGGAAAAATCCAAATTTATAAAATTTGGACTATGTTACAACATTTAGCTCCATCAAGGTATTGTGTCCCCCTACGAGACACTAAAGAACATGCAGACTAGGTGTGTTTTATTAGGTTATGGAGTCATTATTCTAAAGGAAACTAATGAGATAGTCCTCGTGAATGGTGTTTTCTCCATGAAATCATAATTTTTTTTTCTCACTTATAAGATTAATCTATGATTGAATAAAATGAATGACTACCAATTTCAGAATCAAACATGTTTATATAGAATATCACCAGAAAAGATAAAAAAAAAATTACTCAGTCAACTTTACTCTGAAATTGTTTATGGTAATATAAATCTAAATTTTGGCTAAGGAGTCAAATTTGTAACTAGTGTTTTATGTTTAATATTTCAAAGAATATTTAGGTCAGAACAAAGTTGTTTCTAAGAAAACTAATTGTAATTGATTATTAAAATAAATATACTCATTGACATTCCTCCTCATTCTCATGGTGTTGCTACACTGCCAAAAAACATCCATAGCCTATTATGTAGTCACCCCGACATTACATGCCTTGATTCACTGCTAGCAGCATCCATAGCCCTGGTGAAGATACCTTCATTTCCCACTTGAATTTCCTTTCACCATCTATTTAAGTTTGTTCACAAGTTTTATAGGAGATGGGGGAAATCAATGTGCTTTTTGACATTTAAGGGATGATGTCTATTAATCAAGAATGAGTGAGATATTCCTGAGTTTTAAAGTATACTCGTAGGTTTTTTCATTCCCATTGATATAACTCTATTCTTTCCAAAATAACTCAGTTAGTAATATACCTTGAGTAAAAGAACAAACTACACGTTTGACTCTAAATCCTTTACTTAGAAATGGATTACATAAAACATACATTTTCAACTTTAGTGAGTATGTTAAAATATTCTCCTTTTTGGTTTTTAGATAACATGTTAAAATCTAATCAGTGGTTCAAGACAGTTTGTTCTATCAAGATTTTTTAAGAAAACTGAGAAGACATGATATTGGTTTTTCTAAAGAGAATTAAATAACAAAGTTTTCTAATTAAAAAGAGAAACAATATTTTTATTTTTTTTAATTTCTTTGATAAATAAAAATCTATTTCATCCTATTTTTTTCTAAAAACTTTATTGAAAACAAAGAAAGGTCTTAAACAAAAATCAAAGAAAATTGACTATATACAATGAGAGGGAGAACAAAAATTTTAAAATTGAATAAAATATTTGAGGAACTGCCCATTCACAGGCAATTCCAACAGATTTCCTTCCAAATTCTTAAGGGAGAATGAATTGTTTCCCTCCACCACAATAATATTGTAGGGTCCCAACCATAAATGATCAAACTTGCCATGTTTTCTAGGATATTCTCTCTTGCTATCCCATGTTAGTACTAGATCACCACGGGAAAAATTCCTATGTTTTTCTCTTCTATCAAAGATAACTTTCATCTTGTCTTGATATTCCTAAAAATTTTGTTCATCTTTCTCTATAGTTTGTTGTACTTGAATCAATTGATTTATACTTTTGGTAAGGTTATTAGGTTCTTGCTGGTGCAATTATATGTTCAATATATTGCAATCATTTCATATGTCAATCTAGATTCATAATCAATATATTTGATGCAATATATGTGCCGATAACAAGTAAATTCCTTTGTATGATGTGTATAGTCTATATAATAAAAACACTCTAAAACCAAATGCTTTGTTTTCACACTTTTCAAATAACACTCTCCACACAGTTCAAAAATAAGAAAGACAAAACTCATAAACAAACATATGATCTAAAATTATTTTTTAGGTGATGGATCTGTTCATTGCTGGCTCATGAAAGGGAAATATGAGCGTTGACTCTATCTCTTGGAGAAATTAAACTAACAACAATTAACACTATGCATATTCTTAAAAGAAAACTCAATCAAGCCTAAAATAAATACCAGGTAAAGTAAGACACTCCATTATAGGTGCATGTAGGTTGAGAGATATAACATACCCACTACCTAAAATCAAACTTTTTCATTGATTTCTCAACAATGAGAATCCCCGAAGCTCGCAGCAGCGAAATGCCAAACCCGATCCATAGGTCCTTAATTCCCTGTCACGACCTCTTCTTCACGTGTCTATGACATTTCCCCGATTCAATTTTGGGTTTAGGGGTTTCATCTTTCCCGATGTCCAGAGTTCCTATCCTCTTGAATCCTCGAACTCCGACTTGCCGATGCGCTCCTTTCGTCCTTAGCTCCTCTTGGCTAAAATCTGGTCCATGTGACCGCTAATTCATAAGACCACAGCCTTATCCTTCCTTCGGGGTTTTGGGCTTCAAAATCCCGAGGTGCTCCAACTCACATTAGCCCTCCAGGATAGACTCCTGGCCCACATGACCACTATCTCACAAGACCGCAGCCTTGTCTCCCATCGGGGTTTCGAACATTGCAATGTCGAAATGCATAAACATTTTGTCCTCAGAATCCCCGATATGCCGATATGACGTTAGCTTCCGCTAGTCCCCTGGGCTAGACCTTTTGGTCCACACGACCTCCCTCTATATGACTACAGTCATACCACCTATCAGGGCTTCGGGGTTTCAAATGCTGAAATGCATTTTCCCACGGGATTGTCGATCCCTCGAATCCCGATTCTCTGCTATGTTGATAGCTAGCATGCAATGGCACTTTCCTCCTTATCGGGGTTTCGAACTTCGCGATTCTGAATTGCATAAACACCTTGTCACTGGGATTCCCAATATTCCGATGACCCAAATGATGATAGATGACTTCCTGTCGAGACTTTCCCCGATGGCTTCAATTGCTGCCGCGCGTCCTCCTTTAATGGACGGTCCTGGTTAACTCTCGGGATTTCACAACTTCTGATGTCCTGGACGCCTCATCCCTAGGACTCGCGAGATGCTGAATTCCAACTCCCTTCAGATCTCTGACACGCGTTCCAAGTGAATGGACGGTTCAAATTGCTCCTCGCGATTTCGTGACTTCTGATGCTCTGGAAGTTTTGTCCTCAAGACTCACAAAATGTCGAATCCCGATGCAACTATTGACTTTTCTATCGAGACTTCCCTGATGGTATGGATCTACACCATGTGTCTCGGATGATGGATGGCCTTGATCCAATCTTGTGATTTCGAAATTTTTGATACCCCAATGACATAAATTATCGGTCAACTCAAAACCCCAGTAGCTGATATACCGACGGGCTCTCGATTTCCACCACGTGCCTGCACAAACGGACTGTCTAGATCATTTCACTGTTTCAGTACTTGAAATGCCCCGATGTTCTCGACCTCGAGAACTCCAATATCCCAAGTACCGATATCCCGATGTGTCAACCTTCTTGTCAGGATTTTACCTCTACTGTTCACGAAGGTTTAACCCTCATACATCTCTTTAACAGATCCAACGACTGTCAGGTTTTTCTAGCTACGATCTAACAGCTCAGATTTATCCCACCTCGCGCATTCTTCCACTACTTCGTGGATGTGGAGAGATCAACAGTCCAAATGTTCTCATGGACCTTGGGGGAGGGTTTATGATCCAAATTTCATCGCTATTCACGAAGATAGAGAGAAAAAGGGGCAAGGCATGTAATGCCCTTGTTACTTTTGTCAATCTGATGGTCGTGAATGACCATGGGTCTTCCAAAAGGATCTCATCCATCGATTCGTTACTTATCCCTATGCTGCTACTTCAGAATTTTAAGAGGGTCATTCCTCCTCGTACATGGTTATTAAGACTTTCCCATTCAAGTCCTTTTTCCAGGTTCTTGGTAGAGCTTCCCAAGGAGGGAATCTATGTGAAGAGATCTATTCCAGGGCATCTCTGGAGACAGATAAGGGGAAATAACTTCCTGAGAACGGGTTGGAAGTCTGACTTGGTTCAACTTATGCGTAATTAAATTCATTTATCAATCATAAGCCAATTCATTCATTTTCTGTTATAAGCATATATCTACCCTTTCTTATCAAAACACTGCACAGACATTCTTTACTGCAGTCGTTCACAATTTCACAGTTTATGAGCATATATGTCAACATATAAATTTCAAGATGCAATATGTAAAACACTTATCAAAAATAACACCAGGAGTGAGTGCGACTGCTGAGAGGGGTGCTCGTTTCCACCCAACCGTAGGCGTAGTGACTCCCAGCGGATTTACCACTAGCCACCCCCGAGCTGAGACCACGATGCTGTGAGACTACGTCTCTCTGTCTGCCAGTGACCAGGAGCGAAGGTTGCAATCCTTCCTCTCTGCTATCACTTACTCTACGTAATGCCAGAGTTCCCCTCGCATCTGCCCCCTCGAATCGCTTCTTTCCCACACCTTATCCTCTTGCGAGGTTGCGTGTGGCGCGATTACCCTTGCACTGACCAGGCCTGACGGCTCTACGGATAGGCGGTTCACCTCCCCATCCCTCATTAAGCCATCAACTTGCCAGCCTGCAAGGCATTAAATTCAGGGCCTGTGAGCCTCTTTTGGTTCTTCGGGCCAGTGGAGTCCAAATACAGTATTAATTCTCGGTGGAAGTTAACGCCACCTTTTCAGGTGCCTTCCACCGCCATCGTGGTCTCTTTTCTACACATCCCCTCTCAGCAGTCTTGCAATAAATTCAAAATGTTATTCACATTCATTGACCTCTTCCTCAAGGTCCATTTACATCACATATTCACATTTATGAGTTTTCCATAGTTCTTTTCCAGTCCAGTTATATTTACAACCTTGGGGAAACAAGGTGTTACAATTCCCTCCCCCTTAAAAAGGAACATCGTCCTCGATGTTCTTATCTATTAACTTGAATTGCATGTATAGAAGTAAACAAAATCATATATGCCTATCTCATGGCATCCTCCATTTCCCATGTAGCCTCATCTGGGCCAAAATGTTTCCACTGCACCTTGACCTATGCAATGGTTCTGTTCCGGAGTGGGGTTTCCTTTCTATCCAATATGCATTGGGGTTCTGGTAGAAACTCTCCCTTTGGTTCCACCTGGATCACAAACCAATAAATTATATGATTAGCATCATGTACATATTTCTTCAATAATGAAACATAGAAAACATTATGTACTTTTACTGTGGGAGGAAGTGCTAGTCGATAGGCTATAGGTCCCACTCTATCTAGAACCTCAATGGGTCCATAATACCGGGGTGCCAACTTGGCACAAGCTCCCATTTTCAGGGAACTCCTTCTGGGCTTAATTCTGAGATATGCATGGTCTCCCATTTTGAACTCTCTTGGAGTTCTCTTTTGATCAACATAACTTTTCTATCGGTTCTGAGCAACCTTTAGATTTTGTTTTATCTGAGTCACTTGTTGTTCCATTTCTTTCAACATATCAGGTCCAATAGAAATCCTGTTTATAGGGTTACTCCAGCTGACTGGAGTATTACATGGCCTACCATAGAGGACCTTGAAGGGAATCATCTTTAAGGATGCTTGGTAGCCGTTGTTGTAGGTGAATTCTACCAATGGCAGGTAGTCTTCCCATTTCCTGGATTGATGCATTACATGCATCCTTAACATATCTTCTAATATTTGATTTACTCTTTCTGTTTGTCTGTTGGTTTGAGGGTGATAGGCGGTGCTAAACAACAATTTAGTCTCTAAACCGACCATCAGTGATTTCCAAAAATTGAAAGTAAATTTTGTGTCTCTGTCAGATATTATCTCCCTCGGCATACCGTGCAGTGAGAATACCTCTTTCATGAATATCTGGGTGATATCTATCGCCTTACAAGTTGATTTGATGGGGATGAAATGAGCATACTTGCTCAGTTTATCCACCACTACCATAATGGCGTCATTATATTTGGTTGAAGTTAGCAATCCAGTGATAAAATCCATGGAGATGGTTTCCCATTTCCATTCTGGGATGGGTAAAGGGTGTAGTAGTCCGGTGGGGTGTCGATGTTCCGCTTTAACCTATTGGCATTCTATGCATTGGGACAAATATTTGGCTATGTCCTTCTTCAATCCAGGCCAATAAAATTGTTTCCGGGTTGCAGTGATCATTTTCTGGTATCCTGGGTGACCAGTGTAAGGTCTTTTATGTAGTTCATCCATGATGAACCTCCTCAAGTCGTCACGGCTTGGAATGTACATTCTATCTCTGTAGGTGAGTAGACCTCCTTCGGTCATCTGGTAGCCTTCATACTTTACTTCAGGGGGTTCTTGTTGTAGGTACAGGGTCACAGTTTGAACGAAGGGATCTGTTTCTTGTGCATTTCTAACTCTGTTCTTGACATCTATCTCTCAGGTACTCACCACTGCCAGGTGAATTGTTTTCATGCTTCTGCTGAGGGCATTGGCCACCCTATTTTCCTTCCCTTTGATGTGTTTGATTTCAAAATCAAATTCACTAAGGAGGGCCATCCATCTAGCTTGTCTAGCATTGAGCTTTGGTTGGTCGAACAAATACCGTAATCCACAGTGATCTGTCATAAGCACAAATTTTCTTCCGAAGAGGTAATGCTTCCACATTTTTAAGGCATGCACTATGGAAGCCAGTTCTAGATCATGAGTCACATAGTTGACCTCATGTTCATTCAATTTTCAGGATTCATAGCTGATCACCTTTCCTTCCTGCATAAGGACTCCTCTGAGCCCTTCTTTACAGGCATCTGTGCACAGAAGGAAGTTAGCATCTGGGTCAGCGATTTTCAACACGGGTGCATGGGTTAGTAGATGTTTCAGGGTTTGGAATCTTTCTTCACATTGCTGTGTCCATAGGAATTTTGTTCCCTTCTTCTGGAGGGCAGTGATTGGACAACCAATCTTCGAGAAATCTTTTATAAATCTCCTATAGTATCCCGCCAATCCNGGTACAGGGTCACAGTTTGAACAAAGGGATCTGTTTCTTGTGCATTTCTGACTCTGTCCTTGACATTTGTCTCGCAGGTACTCACGACTGCCAGGTGAATCGTTCTCATGCTTCTGCTAAGGGAATCGACCACCCTATTTTCTTTCCCTTTGATGTGTTTGATTTCAAAATCAAACTCACTAAGGAGGGTCATCCATCTAGCTTGTCTAGCATTGAGCTTTGGTTGATCAAACAAATACCGCAATCCACAGTGATCCATCATAAGTACAAATTTCCTTCCTAGGAGGTAATGCCTCCACATTTTCAAGGCATGCACTATGGCAGCCAGTTCTAGATCATGAGTCACATAGTTGACTTCATGCTCATTCAATTTTCGGGATTCATAGCAGATCACCTTTCCTTCCTGCATAAGGACTCCTCCGAGCCCTTCCTTATAGGCATCTGTGCACACAAGGAAGTCAGCTTCTGGGTCAACGATTTTCAACACGGGTGCATGGGTTAGTACATGTTTCAAGGTTTGAAATATTTCTTCACATTGCTGTGTCCACGGGAATTTTGTCCCCTTCTTCTGGAGGGCAGTGATTGGACAACCAATCTTCGAGAAATCTTTTATAAATCTCCTATAGTATCCCGCCAATCCCATAAAGGATCTGATGTCTGAAACATCCTTTGGGGTAGGCCATTCCATGATAGGCTTGATCTTGTCGGGATCTACTACTACCCCTTCCTTGGACAGAACATGTCCCAAGTAGTGTATTTTCTTCTGAAAGAAGTCACATTTGCTGAATTTAGCATAGAGTTGATGGTCTCTTAGCACTTGCAGCACAAGTATAAGGTGCTCTTCATGTTCTTCTCTATTCTTAGAGTAGATTAATATGTCATCAATGAAAACTAGTACAAATTTATCTAAAAATTTACTGAGTACATTGTTCATTAAGCACATGAAAGTGGAAGGGGCATTGGTTAACCCAAATGGCACTACCACAAACTCATAATGACCATACCATGTCTGGAAGGCGGTTTTATGGATGTCTTCACCCTTGATTCAGACTTGATGGTATCCCGACCTCAAGTCAATCTTTGAGAAAATAGACGCTCCTTCCAACTGATCGAATAGATCATCGATCCTGGGCAAGGGGTATTTGTTCTTTATGGTTACTTTTTTGAGTTGTCTATAATATATACACAGTCTAAGGGTGACATCCTTCTTTTTCATAAACATGATTGGTGCTCCCCATGGGGACACGCTGGGTCGAATATAACCCTTATCCATCATTTCTTTCAATTGTAATTTGAGTTCCACTAACTCAGGTGTGCTCATCCGGTAGGGTGTCCTAGACACCGGCACCGCTCCTGGTGTGAGCTCTATTGAGAAGTCAATGTCTATTCTCGGAGGTAGGCCCGGTACTTCCTCTGGAAACACATATCTATATTCTCTCAGGATAGGGTGATCATCAGAGCTTGTTTTATCACCTTCGATTGTTTTTAACACCTGTATTGCATATAGGGGACATCCCTTTCGGCAATACTTTCTCATTTGCAGGGCTGATATTTTCCTCACCGAGACCGATTTTCGGATCCCTTAAAGGGTTATCCTTCTTCCTTCTTTGCTCACACATTCTAAGGTTTTATGGTAACAGTCCAGTTTGGCTTTATGGGCGGCCAGCCAATCCATACCAATCAACAGATCGTATGATCCCGGGGGTAATACATTAAGGGTTGCTTGGGTGGGGAATTCACCCAACCTTAGTTGGT
>JASDQU010244469.1:40630-55364 GCA_032191745.1 Picea mariana
CGATGTCCAGAGTTCCTGTCCTCTTGAATCCTCGAACTCCAACTTGTCGATACGCTCCTTTCGGCCTTAGCTCCTCCTGGCTAAACTCTGGTTCATGTGACCGCTAATTCATAAGACCACAGCCTTATCCTTCCTTCAGGGTTTTGGGCTTCAAAATCCCGAGGTGCTCCAACTCCCGTTATCCCTCCAGGCTAGACTCCTGACCCACATGACCACTATCTCACAAGACTGTAGCCTTGTCTCCCATCGGGGTTTCGAACATCGCAATGTCGAAATGCATAAACATTTTGTCCTCGGAATCCACGATATCCCGATATGACGTTAGCTTCCGCTAGTCCCCTAGGCTAGACCTTTTGGTCCACACGACCTCAATCTATATGACCGCAGTCATACCACCTATCGGGGCTTCGGGGTTTCAAATGCTGAAATGCATTTGCCCAGAGGATTGCCGATCCCTCGAATCCTGATTCTCTGCTATGCTGACAGCTGGCCTGCAATGGCACTTTCCTCCTTATCGGGGTTTTGGACTTCACGATTCTGAATTGCATAAACACCTTGTCACCAGGATTCCTGATATCCCGATAACCCAAATGTCGATAGACGACTTCTTGTCGGGACTTTCCCCGATGGATCCAATTGCTGCCGCACGTTCTCCTCTGATGGACAGTCTTGGTTAACTCTCAGGATTTCGCGACTTCTGATGTCCTGGACGCCTTGTCCTTAGGACTCACGAAATGTCAAACTATGACTCCCTTCAGATCTCTGACACGTGTCCCAAGTGAATGGATGGTTCAGATCGCTCCTCGCGATTTCGCGACTTCTGATTCTTTGGAAGTCTTGTCCTCAAGACTCGCGAAATGCCGAACCCCGATGCACCTATTGAATTTTCTATCGGGACTTCCCTGATGGTCTGGATCTCCGCCACATGTCCCGGATGATGGACATCATTGATCCAATCTCGTGATTTCAGAGTTTTTGATACCCTAATGACAGAAATTCTCGGTCAACTAAAAACCTCGGTAGCTGATATACCGACGGGCTCTCGATTTCCACCATGTGTCTGCACAAATGGACGGTCCAAATCATTTCTCTGTTTTGAGACTTGAAATGCCCTGACATTCTCAACCTTGAGAACTCTGATATACCAAGTACCGATATCCCGATGTGTCAACCTTCTCATCAGGATTTTATCTCTACTGTTCATGAAGGTTTAACCCTCATACATCTCTTTAATAGATCCAACAGTTGTCGGGTTTTTCTAGCTATGATCTAACGACTTATATCTGTCCCACCTCGCGCATTCTTCCACTACTTCATGGATGTGGAAAGATCAATGGTCCAAATTTTCTCATGGACCTTGGGGGGGGGTCTACGATCCCGATTTCATCGCTATTCACGAAGATAGAGAGAAAAAGGGACAAGGTATGTAATGCCCTTATTACTTTCGTCAATCTGACGGTAGTGAATGACCATGGGTCTTCCGACAGGATCTCATCTGTCGATTTGTTACTTATCCCTACACCGCTACTTCAGGATTTTAAGAGGGTCATTCCTCCTCGTACAGGGTTATTAAGACTTTCCCATTCAAGTCCTTTTTCCAGGTTCTTGGAAGACCTTCCCAAGGAGGGAATCTCTATGAAGAGATCTATTCTAAGGCATCCCTGGAGACGGATAAGGGGAAACAAATTCCCAAGAATGGGCCAGAAGTCTGACTTGGTTCAACTTATGCGTAATTAAATTCATTTATCAATCATAAGCCAATTCATTCATTTTCTGTTATAAGAATATATCTACCCTTTCTTATCAAAACACTGCACAAACATTCTTTACTGCAGTCATTCACAATTTCATGGTTTATGAGCATATATGTCAACATATAAATTTCAAGATGCAATATGTAAAACACTTATCAAAAATAACACCAAGAGTGAGTGCGACTGCTGAGAGGAGTGCTCGTTTCGACCCAACCGTAGGTGTAGCGAATCCCAACGGATTTACCACTAGCCACCCCCGAGCTGAGACAATGATGCTATGAGACTACGTCTCTATGTCTGCCAGTGACTAGGAGCGAAGGTTGAAATCCTTCCTTTCTGCTATCACTCACTCTGTGTAATGCTAGAGTTCCCCTCGCGTCTTCCCCCCTCGAATTTCTTCTTCCCCACACCTTATCCTCTTGCGAGGTTGCGTGTGGCACAATTATCCTCACATTGATCAGGCCTGATGGCTCTAGAGATAGGTGGTTCACCTCCCCATCCCTCACTAAGCCATCAACCTGCTAGCCTGCAAGGCATTAAGTTCAGGGCCAGCGAGCCGCTTTTGGTTCTCCAGGCCAGTGGAGTCCAAATACGGTATTAATTATCGGTGGAAGTTAACACCACCTTTTCAGGTGCCTTCCACCGACATCGTGGTCTCTTTTCTACACATCCCGTCTCAGCAGTCCTGCAATAAATTCAAAATGTTATTCACATTCATTGACCTCTTCCTCAAGGTCCATTTACATCACATATTCACATTTATGAGTTTTCCATAGTTCTTGACCATTCCAGTTATATTTACAAGCTGGGGGAAACAGGGTGTTACAAGAGATGGAGGTATCGATTGTGCCTGTGTTTCCAATATGTATCCTAATTACTTCTAGAAGAAACTTTAGTTGTGGTGGGATACTCCATTATAGGCTCTTGTAGGGTGAAAGATGGATATCCTAACTATTCTTATATTTTCAAAATAAAAATGAAAACTCAGGCATATAGTCTAATAAGTGATTGCCTTCATAAACACACACAAAAATAACAAGTAACTACTCAGAAATAGTTGCACTCAAAAATAATACACTTCACACAAATCTCTCACTCACTTACAATTACCACACATCTATATGTCCTGCTATCAAATGTATCACTGAAACATAACAGCGATAAAGTTAGATGCTATGATTAAACAAAGAATTATTTTATCTACATAGAAAACCAAAATTATATTTACAATGAAATACAAAGGATATTACCTTGATTTGCTCGGTGGGCCCTTGCCATACCAACAAGTAATCTCTTAAAAGAAACTTACAGAAGAGAAGAGTTCAACATACACATAGAATCCTTGAAATGTAATTTATATCATTACTTCAGAAAATAGAGGTACAATCAACAGTCTTCCATAATCAATCTTACAACATAACAATGATTAATTATATCATTGTATATTTCTATCATCTACAAGGATCTCTCTTTAAAGAGAAACAACCATTACAATCAAAGTCTGAAGATAACATCAAATATTTTCACAAATATTACAATTGGTTGATGTATCAATTTTCAAGGGAACGATTTCATCCTCATGACATGAAGTGAATGAGTGATGAAATGTATCATGGTATTCAATGAGAAAAGAATGTTAGAGACAAAAAATTCCTTGGACCCATCGAGAACAACCTCATTCAAACACCCAAGCCTGCAAATATGGAATGGGTACCGGACGTGCACCGCTGGAGAAAAGGACTAGTACCAGATGCACACATTCATATAAATCGGTACTGTATTCACATAGTCATATAAATCGATACTATACTAACACAGGAGTAGGTATCGGATGAACTCATCAATGGTACCAGATGATCGCGAAGATAGGAACGAGACAAGCACGAAAATAGGTACCGGACGAGTTGAGTACCGGATGAATGCCGAAAAAGGTACTGGATGAATAGGAGTTGTTGTCATAATATATTATTAGATCATTCAAAGTAATTATAGAGCATTAAACATCAATTATTCAATAAAAATCATTAATAAATCTCATAAATCATGATTAAACATAAGTTACCTCATATGTACATAATAATTACTAAAGGACATGTTTGTTGAGGAAAGTAGGAAAATAGTGCATATGTAAAACTGGTGACAAAAAGGAGGCTCAAAATTCCCCCCATGCCTAAGTTATTTCATGTCCTCATGCAAAAATTGTTGAATCGATCCTCAAAATTGTAAAACTGGTGTTATCCTCCACCTTGCATGAATATTAAATGCTTGGTTTTAAGACATCCAACCCAGAAGATTCATCCTTAATCTCCCTCTTAATAACTCGTGTATATTGTATTAGGAATAGAACTTTCTTGAGCTTGGCAGAGACCTCATCATGATCATTCTATAGCCTTTGGTTATTCTCCTTCAACTGTGTATTTTATTTCTTGATATGCCTAGCCAAAACTTTATACTCCTTCACTTCTTCCTTCATCTCTTCATTATGTTTTGTAATCCTTTTAAATTCCAACACCAACTGATTTTTGGTTAGAGGACTAACAGGTTCATGTGTTTCTTTCTCAGTTATCTCCCCCCTGACTTCAACTTCCCTCCTTAAATCCTTTAGTGTCTCTGTCAGTAATTCCTCCACTTCACTAATAGTTGTCACATACATTTCTTCTTTCTCTGATGAGGTTGGAATGCCCACTAGATCCTCTGCAAAATAAGGGACATGAGGAACTTTCACCTTCTTATTCATGCTCTAAGTGGTTCTTTGTACTGGAACTGATACTTCCTCGAATGTGCTAACATGAATATAAATTTCCTCCTTAAACAATCTCCTCTTCTTCGTTTTAGGCTCAGATATGGGTACTGGACTTTGATTTTCTTGTGTATTCTTTGTCTTTATATCAGGAGAATTATATGTAGGGGATGGAACTTGTTCCTTTTGTGTATGTTGATTAATTGGGTTGGTTTTCATTGATGTCAACCCTTGAAGAAAGTCTAGTAGAGAATTTTGGTAGCCCAAAGGTTTGGGTAATGGACACAAGTTTGTTTGATGGATAATGGTATGAGTTTTGATATATTTGTCGATCAAACTATTCTATATGGATAGTACATGTCATGCCATTTCCGATGGTATGTGGAATGTCACATAAGTCCTCACGGTTAGAGAGTTATGGACATGTGAAGTTCGAGAACCCTCGAGTCATCTAGGAGCCCAAAAAGGTCAAAGTAGTCAAAGTGTTTGCAAAGAAGAAATTATTTAAATAATAAAGTGAAGTGATGAGTGTACTATAAGTCAAAGAGGATGCAAAATAAATTATTTAAATAATAAATTTAATGGAGAACTTTATAATTATGGAAAGTGGTTAAGTTAAATGGACAAGTGGTTATAAGTGGGTTAACCCTAAAATAAGGAAAGTGGGTTAAGATAGTTAAAAGGTAACCCATTGAGGATGCTACATGAAAGTATATATAAGAGGAAAAGGTATCTCATTTAATCACCTATTTAATATCATTGAATATCTATTTTTTGAAAGGTTATTTGGGCAGGTATTATTGATAGAGAAAAGTGTGGCAGAAAAAGCGCAGAAAGAAAAGTGCGGCAGAAAAAATGCAGCAAAAAATTCGCAGTAGGAAAACTGCGGCAAAAAAAAAGTGTGGTAGAAAAATTGTGGCAAGAAAACTATGACAAAAAAAGTGTATCAGGAAAAGTGCGGCAGAAAAAGTGCTGCAGGAAAATTGCCATAGGAAAAGTGCAGCACAAAAATCGTGGCAAGAAAAGTGCGGTAGAAAAAGTGTGGTATGAAAAGTGCGGTAGAAAAAGTGCGGTAGAAAAACTATGGCAGCGAAATTCTACAAGAAGAAAAAGGTATGGTTTTCATATGTGTAGTGTTGAATTTATGAATCAAGTTGAGGGTTTTCCTTATAAATATGTTGGATTTCCTCTTAGGAGTTTATGGCTTATTGTAGAGTTGATCTGAGGCAGATTTACTGAAGTTTAGTATTGGTTCATGTTTGAGGGATTTTGGTTGAGGTATGTTGTTGAAGTTATTGGTACAAATAGAGGTTGTATAACAGTGAGGTTCTAGCACATGGTTTGAGGTACATACTTTTGGTATAGTGTTTGAGGTATATGTGATCAGATCAGATTTGGATGACGAAATTGATGAGGGATTTTTGTTGAGGTACATGTTGGGCACATGGTTGGGACAAGTAGTTGATGAGTTGGCACATACATGAGGTTTGTAGTTGATGATGTTGGTACATCTTGATGAGTCATAGTTGATGTGTAGTTGGCGCATGGTTGATGCACTCGTTGATGGTACATGTTGAGGTACATGTTGGTGCATGGTTGATGCACTTGTTTATGGCACATGTTGATTATAGGTTGTTTGGACAAGTTATTGTGACATGTTATTTATACAGGTGTTGTAGGAAAATCTCCCTGCGGACAGGTAGATCACCTCTAGAGCTTGACCTTAACCCTAGACAGAAAAATGCTTATCATGGACACTGACTTCCTTTCAAATCTATCTAAACTAGCACATGAGAAGGAAGGATGACAGAAGTACCTCTTTATCAACGTTTGTCCCTGCACGCTCTGAGTTACGCTCCAATCCTTTGCTCCTCGCTGAGTTCTGCGGACAAGACAAGATACAACCGCTTCCTACTCTATTGATGTTAACTTGAAAACAGATCTATCAACTAGTGATAAGTTCATGTGACATTAGACACAAACTAGAAAGAAACAGGCCAAGCGTGTCATATTGATGAGAATAACGACAGTAGTACTTACAAACATAGATGCGAATGCTACAGCTTCGTCAAGTCCTCTTCGTCTAACCCTTGCCTGAAAGCTCCACAACATGGATAACAACATCTTCAATGATCACTCTCCTTTGGCTGACTATGAGTTTCCTCCAAGATCATAAGTCTCATGTATTCAATTCTTCCCCCTTTCCACCATCATAGAACCTGTTTATATAGGTTAAGAGGAGCTTAAACTCTTGAGTTATCTTTAGAACAAGTTGGGAACCTTCTCCTTAGATCAGGGATCTCTTGATGAAACCAAGAATTCGAGGAAAACTGCTTCCTAATCTCGAAATATTCTCCCCTTATTCTCCTCAACGGGCGAACTACTGCCTCAGATTAGGTAGCGCTCCCTTAGAAGGGGCATCAGAGCACTGTAGCGCTCCCTGGTAGGCCTTGGGGAAGCGCCAGCGCTTTCAGGATGAGCAGTGCTCCTTTAAAGGGGGCTGGGGAGCATTATAATTCTCCCTGAAGCATTATAGGGGAGCGCCAACGCTTCTGGAGCTGAAGTAGGGGAGTGCTCCCCCTCAAAACCTTTGTTTCAGGGTTCCTTTCAGGTGTCAAGAGTTTTTTGACTTCAGTAAATCAGTTCTCCTCCTTCAAATCAGGCATGTGAGATGTTATAAGTGCTTCCTTAGTGTCGTTGACATGGCAGTATGTCTAAACATCATTTGCAACACTAGTGACCAACTTGCGACACTTGCGAAAGTTATAGGGAAGATGCGACACTTACGACAATTGATAGTGACAATGCGACACTTATCAACTGAGCAATTTTGACGTGTAATAGAATGCCCCCCAAAGTATGAAGTTAGAAGATGCCAACTGATAACTGAAATACTTTGTAGATGCTCAAGCAAGGGTATAGACTCGAAGAACCTGACGGAAGCTGCACACAAACATCCAACAAATATCATGACACATTTCAAAACCCAAGGCATGCATACCTATGCTTGGGTGATCAAGATTTAGTAGGATATGGCCGCCATAAAATACACTGCGGATCCATAATTGTATTGGTAAAAAAGGTATAGCCACGAAAGATACAATGCGGATCTATACTCTAATGACTCGGATTGATCACAGCCATGAAGAATACACAGTGGATCTACGAGATGACAAGACATAGCCACGACCAATACAAAGTGGATCTATGTAACAGTGTATGTGTTCTTTGTCCAATGGAAATTCCTTCGCAGCCTGGGTGAAGCATATATCAAAGTGATCACTCAACCCAGGGTCTTCTTACCAATCCCAATATGATACGAATCTGACCATGTGAATGGATGTCTTGACGTCAAACATGGCAGAAACCACTTGATTACCGGTCAATGGTGTAAACCGTTAACAAGTGCGAGGGAGATCACCATTAATGCCAATGATTCCCAAGGTACCCTAGTACATTCCAGCAAATGTGAATAGATGAGTTGAAGTTGAACACCCATGGAATCATTCGATCATAGGTCAATGATGTAAACCTACTGTCGAATGTGAGGAGGCCTGCCATTGAGGCATGCAGGTCCCAAAGTACTAACTAGTTTCTAAGCCTAATTCCTGGATAATGTGCTGGAGTCGACAGGAATTGACTCATCGAGGGAGGGCCTTGATGTATCCCCCATAAATGACATGAAATGGACATGGATATGTAATTGGTAGATCAAATGGACATGGGCTGACACAGGTTTTGAGACAAGATATTTGGGATGGCTGACTCTCGAGGCCGATACTTCCCTTGAACACTGAGGCACAACCAGCAAAACATGACATGGACCAAAACTATGCAATGGATATCGTGACTTGCATCGGGTGACCCAAAGGAGTGAAAGGAAACTCAAAGGATTGGCTCAGTGCAGAGGTTCAGCGGATGATGATATGTGCAGATGTCAAAGTGTCGTGTTCAAGGGCGACTCTAAGAAGTGCTGGATGATGTTCTCAAGAGACTGCTTGGCTTGCTCCTTTCAATTTTTCCCCCATCCAGATAGATGAGTACCTCTTTTTGATTTAATGAGCTCGAGGAGGATAACACATGCTCAATATAACTCACCTTCGGTAAGTCCCTCTTCCTTTGTTTAACGAACCGAAAGAAGTAAGGGTTCGGTCCCATATGGGTCTGACGATGTGTGCTTTAACGAGTCCAAGGACAGGAAACTCAAAGGTTTTTCAGGATTATAGAGCTTGGAAAAACACTTAAAAGAGAAGTCTCTCAGTTCCTTTTTTGTATAGTAGTCCAACGAGACCGAAAAAGGGTTAAACTATCGCTCGAAAGATGCTCTTTCTGACCTTTTAACGAGTGTGAAAGAAAGCAAGATCACTCGACAATCTTTTCATATTTAGAGAGTCTGAAAATGGTTTAAAGGAGACTCTAGGGGGGTTCCTTTTTCGTGTGTTCGTATCCGTATGGGTTTGAAAAAGAGATAAAAGTTTACCCGATTACGTTCTCATATTGTTGAGCTCGAGAACGAACTAAGACTATGCTCATAAATGCGACAAGGTGAATGATTCATTAGAACTGCCAAAAAACCTGCGATGCCAGAAACTACAAACCAGAGTTTAGTGAAGCCATTTACATCATTAGAGAAACCCAAAATGACCATACCTTATAAAAAATGAAATTTTATAAATAAAAATTGATTCAAAAAACTCATTTACCATTTCATTTGCAAGGATTTTTGGAGTGTTGGAGAATCTCGATTTGAAGCAAATCTTGTTTTTTTCGCTGCCGGAGATACGATCTATCATTTCGCTCACCGTTCAAACCAGGTAGGTGTTCATCTTTTTCTCTTTCAATTACATGGTTTCAAATTGATTTTTATGGCATTATTAATTTAAAACACAAAGCCCTAAGTCGCCCCTCTTTGAACCAAATCGGCCTCTTTTTTTAAAAATCAATAAAATGGGGGGATTCTTTCACAAAAATGTGTTATAGAATGGTTGTTAGGATGTCTACACCCTTGCAATCGATTGGACCGATCATTTTAGCAAAAGAAACTCATAAAAATTCCCCCCAATGGCCCATGCAACCCCCTAGGTCGTTTTGCATTTTTAACACGTTTTAATCATTATTTGGCAAATATTAAAGGGCATAGTGGTTAAAAAGGGTGAATGGTTGATTTTAGATGACATGGGCATTTTGTTTTATGTTTTAAAATGCTTTTGAAAATTGCCGAAAATACAAAAACGTGAGGAATAATGAAATTCTTGATTTTTTTGGTTTGTAGGTGTCTTCGGCAATCATGAGCGAATGGAAAGAGTGGGAACATGAGATGGATGATTTAGCCACTCTACGAAGTCCTTGTACGTGGGCTGCTTTGTGAGCTTGTGGCTTTCTCAAGTTTTTCAAATTGCGAAAAATGAAGAGAGAGATTCTACTTCTTGAGCACATGATTGGCCTTTGGGACGTTGCGGAACAGGGATTCCGTATTGGTACACAACTTCTAACCATTGAGTTGGAAGATGTGTACTTTTTGACCGACCTCTCGAAAAGAGGGGTCCCCATATCCTTCACTGGGCAGAGGGCATTACCTGAGCAGGTAGACGTGTATCTGGCATGCCACTGCGTTCCAAGAGCAAGGTTGGTAGGGGGCAAGATCCCTATCAAGGATATATGAGATCTGCCTCTTCGATCTATATTATTTGCTATCACAAGCGTGACTGGTAGCACTGGTGCTCATTTGGCATCGAGATCACAGGTGGCCTATGGTGTTTAGTGTTTGGAACCAACACTGTTCAATTGGAGTGCAACGTTCCTTCGAAATGTGAAGGAACAGATCTCACGGTGTAGGACTGGTTAGAAACAATTCGGCTATGGCTCGTTCTTAGTCTCATTTTTCTTAGAGCGCATCCCTCAGATGCAACCTCAGATAGCACTGGCAGTACAACCAGTGGATGAGCCTCGGATGGAGAGGTGGACTAGTTTATCTTCGAGGCTAGTTTCGGAGTCAGAGTTCCACTTTACTGGTGATTTCTTTGCCTGGATGAGGCGGCAGTACCTCTGGATCGAGAACTTCCTTATGTCGACATAGACTTCCGTGGGAGTATGGACTTGGTTTTTCCCGAGGGGGAATATTGGGATGAGTCAGGTGAGAGACTAATCCATTCCTTGTCTAGTTTTGTTTTTTGATGTATATGTATTTTTTGGGGGTATGTAAAAGAGTTTTAACAAATGTTTTTGTTTCCAACATGAAAACAAGGGAGCAGTGCGCCCAGTGGATATACCAGTACCAGGGCATCGTGGAGGCGCCCCAGTTGCAGCAGACCCAGCAGTACCGGTGGTGGGTCTTCGGGAGGTTGAGAGGAACCTCCAAGGCCTTACGATGGGTATCCCTCCTCTGTGGAGGGGGGGTGTGCCTTTACATATGCAGCGGCACACTGTAGGGGTTCCAGAGAATATGAATTCTCTGTTGAGATGCGTAGTGCGTGCAATAGTATGTTACTCACAGCACAACATAGTGCAGGGGGATTAGAGTCTCTCCGTGATCATGTTTTTGTGTGCCTTGTCAGGCGATGTTGTATGGGTGGATGGACCCAATATTTTTTTCTCTTACACACTTTTTGATGTAACACAAACATTTCAGTCACGCCATATATATATATATATATATATATATATACAGTTTCGAGTTTTTNTTTGTACATGATGATGTGTTTTAATTTACATGCAATGTACAATTTTTCTTTCCTTAAATCTTATATGTGGGCAAGATACCGATCCATAATATAATTAGCTAATGAATCTGAAACACTATTAAGTTCTCTCGGAATGTGTCTATATTCAATGTAATCAAACATTTGTTCGAGACGACGAACTTGCAAGTGTAGGTGTAGCAGGATAGGACTGCGGATAGCGTAGATACGGTTGAGTTGACAAACCACCAGTTGGGAATCTAAGTAAATAATGATGTGAGAAATACCTAGAGAGGAAGCTTGGGTCAGTAGTCCAATGACAGCATGACATTCTGCCATATTGTTGGTTGCTGGTCCTAAACAAATGCCTCTTGAACTCATCACCTGGTCAAATTGGTAAATAACCCAAGCTACTGAAGCAATGTTACGGGTATGTCTGCTAGTGCCATCTATGAACCCAAAAAAGATAGGAAATGAAGACGTCATCTGCGCATGAAAACACATGCACAGTCATGAGTGGCAACGATAAAGACTCGAGCACGCGAAAGAAAATAGACACACCAAAACTAAATACAATAATGTACAAAGTACAAATGCTAGGTGATCTAGGCATAGTACTTCTTAAGGTAAAGCCCATTTCAGGGCTCTCCTAGGGAGATTCCGTCGTGATCAACTAGTTCGTAGGCACCTTTATGTAGGACATGCTTCACGATGTAGGGACCGTGCCACATGGGTTCTAACTTTCCTATCCCCAATTTATCGTGAGCTTGGTCGTAAACAAGGACTAAGTCTCCTTCCGCGAAATTCCGAGGGTGGACGGATTTGTCATATTGACTTTTAATTTGTTTTTGATGTGCCTCATTGGCAAGAGCAGCATCACGACACGTTTCATCCAGTTTGGATAGGTACAAAAATGGTTCTTCTTCAGCGGAAGCATGGGGTAGGAGTTCTACTTTCAGTTTGAGTGATGGACTCTCACACTCGATTGGTAGGACGGATTCAATGCCATAGACCAACTAGAAGGGAGTGAATCCAGTTGAGGTTTTCACAGAGGTGCGATAAGCCCAGAGAGCAGAGAACAGTTGTAGATGCCACGATGTTTTGTTTTCCCCTACCATGCATTGGATCATGGTTTTTAGGACTTTGTTGATAGCTTCAACTTGTCCATTCGCTTGAGGGTAGTAAAGGGACAAGTTTTCATGGCGAAAACCCAATTTGACATGTAACTCGCTCATCATCTGGTTTTTGAAGTGTGCACCGTGGTCAGTGACAATGGCATGTGGTACACCAAAATGAGTTATGATGTGGTTGAAGAGAATAGAGCTGCAGTACGACCATCATTCAGGAAGGTAGGCATAGCCTCAGCCCATTTGGTGAAGTAATCGATGGCGACGATGATGTAACCGTGCCCCCCAGCTGAGGTAGGCTTACACTGCATGAAATCAATGCCCCATTTGGCAAAGGGGCCGATGGCGATAATAGGGTGCAGCGGCATGGGGTGGGTGCATGCATTCTTGTTGTAGAGTTGGCAGTGTGGACATTTCTTGACAGCCTCGATACAATCTTTGAAAATCGAGGGCCAAAAGTAGCCGACACGTAGGATTTTTTGGGCTGTGGCCATACTGGAAAGGTGGCTGCCACAGGCGCCAAGGTGAAAATCGTTCAAAATGTGTTCAACATCCTTGTGAGTCAAACATCACCGAAGGATGGTGTCGATACGACGGCGATACAAAGTGTCACCGAGGATGAGATAACGGTGAGAGTGGTGACGAATGTGTCATCGCTCTTCACGAGAGATGTTGGGTTGAAAACGTTGTGTTTGAAGGTAGAGGAGAATGTCTCCATACCAAGGATCATAGGTGTTGATGAGGAAGAGAGATTCATCGGGGAGAGAATCTCTAGGTTTGATGTTTTCATCGGCATGAGGAAAAGCACAGATGAGCTCGACAAACACCAGGGATTTTTTGGCTTTCGCCTTCGTAAACTCAAGATCGAACTCTTGAAGAATAACAATCCATTTCGAATATTTGCCCCCAAGTACTTGACGTGTCAGGACGTGCGACATGGGGTTGGAGTCTGCGATTACCGTGGTGGTGCGTAATAAGATGTAATGGGAACCTTTGGACAGTGATGACAGCTGCCAGAGCTAGTTTCTCAACATGCGAATATATGAGTTCGGGTCCAGATAAACTCTTGCTTAGATAGTAAATCACATGCTCTTCATCGTTGGAGTCTTCTTGGACTAACACCATTGCGATGGTGGAAGTAGAAGCGACCAAGTAAAGGATATAATCCTTTGTATATTCAGGTGGATGTAACAAGGGTGCATGGGTCAGAGTGTGCTTGAGAGCGTCGAATGAGTGTTGATTTGCGTCATCCCAGATGAAAGGGACATTCTTTTACAGTAACCGCATAAATCCTTTAGTGATATCGGCATAATTGCAGATGAAACGACGAAGAAAGTTTGCTTTACCTTGCAAACTTTGGAGTTGGATTAAATTGGTGGGTGGAGGTAAGGCTAAGATGGCCTTGATATTTAAAGGGTCCACCCTAATCCCATCTTTGGAGACAATGAAACCGAGGAGTCGACCAGATTCAATTGCAAAAATGCATTTTTGTGGGTTCAGACGAATACGGTAGAACCTACATCGCAGAAAAATCGCACGTAAGTGATTGATGTGGTCGGATCGATGTATTGAATGTGTGGGTAAATCGTCGAGATACAGTTCTGCGATGTGTTTGATGTCATGAAAAGCATACGACATGGCTCACTGGAAAGTGGCTCCATCATTTTTAAGGCCAAAAGGTAGCTTTCGGTAGGCGAAAGTTCCCCAAGGGCAGATGAAGGCTGTCTTGTGTTGATCTGTAGGAAAGATTTCAACCTGGTTATATCCAGAAAAGCCATCCATGAAAGAAAAGATTACACTCCCCACATAGTTTTCAATGATTTGGTCGATGAAGGGCATAGGGTAGTTGTCCTTAGGACAAGATTTGTTGAGGTCTCTATAGTCAACGCAAACATGGATGGTCCCTTGTTTCTTAGCAACTGGAACGAGGTTGGAGACCCATTCGGTTAAAGGGACGGCATAGATAAAGCCATATTTTAGAATTTTTTCAACTTCTGCCTTTATAGCTACGACTTTCTTGGGATGAACCGGGCGAAGTGAAAGATACCAGATATATAAAATATGCAGAATAGAAACGAAATGCTAGAAATGACAGAATAACAGTAAAATATCCAGCATAATCTTGACAATACACAGAAATGATATACGAAATAGCAACAGAAATAGCACTTTGAATCAGATAGCAATGTTCAAAGGCCTCTTCGAGGGGGCAACCTCCAATCGAGCAGCACTCTGTTACAATAATATCCAAGCTAGGGTTTTCATACCCTCGACTCCTATTTATACTAAAAAGAAGCATCTAGAGGAAGATCCTTCTAGAAGCGGAAGCTTCTATTAGGTCTTCTTACATCCGCCTTATTTTATTTTATTGAAAGGTCTTATTAATATTGACCTTTATTACATCCGAATACATTGATCTACCTATGTGCGGGTTAG
>JASDQU010244469.1:55464-96715 GCA_032191745.1 Picea mariana
TATTGTTGTTTATGTTCCCCAAGGGTTAGGTATTCAAGGGTTCTACAGACAAGGGTTTGCCCTGTGCTATAGCTCTCTGATATACGTGCGGGGTCCAACAGTAGTACTCGGCCCAATATCTCAGGGCACTAACTAAGGAGGATAGACCATACCCTTAGCCGTACTACCCGACTACTCAGGTACTAGAGAGTATCTTCCCGAGTGCTATTCTCGGTGACACTATAGCAGTCCAGCGACTGATAGGTTTATCTACAGAGGGCTTCAGAAAATCTAGGCCGATCCGTACACAGGTGCTGTCTGATGCGCTACCACTCGAAGGGGTACCAATAGGGGTTACAAGGGTGGCCAACAAACGTGTGCTTAAGAACCACTTGTATTTCCTGTGTGCATGAATCCCTCAACCGCGGGTTTATGCGCGTAACGACAGATCTCTGTGGCTTAAATACGCCAGAATACGTCTCTACTCTGAAAAAAAATACCCACAATTTCTGCCAAGGAAAGTGCTCTGATTCCACTTGCAAGATACCAGATATATAAAATATGCAGAACATAAACGAAATGCTAGAAATGACAGAATAACAGTAAAATATCTAGCATAATCTTCACAATACACAGAAATGATATACGAAATAGCAACAGAAATAGCACTTTGAATAAGATAGCAATGTTCACAGGCCTCTTCGAGGGGGAAACCTCCAATCGAGCAGCACTCTGTTACAATAATATCCAAGCTAGGGTTCTCATACCCTTGACTCCTATTTATACTAAAAAGAAGCATCTAGAGGAAGATCCTTCTAAAAGCGGAAGCTTCTATTAGGTTTTCTTACATCCGCCTTATTATATTTTATTGAAAGGTCTTATTAATATTGACCTTTATTAGATCCGAATACATTGATCTACCTATGTGCAGGTTAGGACCTTAACATGAAGCTTTTGCCGAACTAGTTTCGCATCAGGGTAGGTTTTGATTTCGTGTACGATGATTGAAGGATCTATCCCTGGAATTTCCTCATAACTATATGCGAAGACATCGCGGAATTCTTTGAATAAAGCGGTGTAAGAAACCACTTCGTCGGGTGTGCAGTTGGCACCAAGGTTGATGTTTTCTATGACACCTTCTTTGATTGAAATGTCAATCGTGACCGTAGTAGAGATGTTACCCATGTTCCCCTGAGAGAGATCATCTGTCGTGAGGATAGGAGATTGCGGAGCTTCGGTAACATCGGGGGGGAAGACAGATCGTATGTCTTGGATTTCTTCCAAAGGTGGAAGAAAAGAGGATCGATGGTAGTTGTCATCCCAGGGAAGATCGTCAATGCTGAGCATTTCCATGATGGATTCATCCGAAGGAAAAATTTGGGAAATGTAATCAACGACTGATGATAGAGAAGCTAACCACGAGGGCACCGAATAAGTATCGGGTGCCAACGAATGTGAAGTGTTTGAAGAGGGAGAAGTAGATTGAATAGCTACGTATGTGGCCTCGACTGGGCTCAGTGGCATTGTGTCGCCGAGCACATCGAATTCCAAAGGACTAGGCACAACCCAAGGGTCTGATGATTCCAAGGATTGATAAGGCATAGTCGAAATCATATTGACGGCGGCAATATGATGTGCAGTAGGTGGAAGTGGTGTAGGGAAGGTACCCATGAGGCTAGAATCTTTCAATAAGCCAACACCAACGCTTTCATACGTAACCGGGTGGTCTCCCAGAAAAGGAATGTTGTTGGTAGCAGAGATGCGAGCGTCGGGTGTGCAGAAATCAAGCTGATCGATGGTAACAATTTTGCCTTGATGGGGGAATTGTACACATCGAAACACTGACAAGGCGATGGCAGTCATCGCGTAGAACCAACTTCTTCCAAGTAATAGATTGTAATCGAGGGGGGCATCGACCACATCGACGTCAACAGTAACATTTTTGCCGCCCAAATAAATGGCTAAGGATTGCAATAATCCGTGAGGATGAAAACCTCGTCCGTCAAAGGCACGTAACATGGTAGCGGATTTGTTAAGGGTGGATGATTTCAAGCCTTTCCAACAGGCTAGAGACATGACACAGGTGGAGGCTCCCTCATCCAGGATAGTCCGGTGAATTTTTTGATTGTGAACAACCACATCGATTTGGAAAGCTAGCTGGTGGGAGAGTCGCGGTTGATGATCGTCCAGGTTAAACATGAGGTATTTCAATGACTCAGGATCAAAAGCGCCAATAGCAGCTAAGAGCATTCTACGTTGGTTGGGACAACGTTGTAGAACTTCCAAGGCGGACATGGCACACGGGGCTTGGGCCAAATCTTCTCTGATATTGTAGTTTTGGGCAGCCTGTGAATTAGGATTAAATGTAGATTGTCGGATGGTGCTCTTAGGAGGGCGTAGGATAGAGTCAAAAGATGGTTTCTCAATCTAGAGTGGCCCGGATGGAGGGCTACCAGATGGAGGATTGGTGGAGGATGGTAACGGGTCTACTGTAGAACCGTTAGCGATCTTCGGCTTGTCACGTTTAACTGGCGTGTCATATGTCACGGAGCGAGTTGTTAGATTAAATCCGTTAAACATGTAAATGTGGGCACTTTTTGAGGCCTCATCATGGGGTTGGTTTGAACTGCCCCCCAGTATGGGGGTTTGTGCAACCAAATATTGTTGCTGCGGAAAAGGTTGAGTGAGCACAGCGGGTTGTGAATTTCCTTTGAAAAGTTTGGCCACTTCATCGCGATGTGGGCAGTCTCGAGTGTAGTGATCGTCACCACAAATGACACATGGGAATTTCGATTTTCGTTGTGGTTGTTTTCCAGCAGCAGGGGTTTTTGGTTGGGTTTTGGGTTGCTCATTGTTGTTGTTCTTCTTTGGTTTGTTTCTCGCTTTCTTCTTGCCCCCAAGTTGTTGAGAAGGGGTTGATTGGACCGCATTCACATCAGAGACCTGAGTTTGAGGTGGGGTAGAAGAGGGTGCAGTCGAACTAGGAGTGGCCATGGAAGCGGGCCGCTGGATTGCTCCAGTAGGCTGGGTAGTGGATTGAGTTTTGATGGAGCCAATAACTCCATCCGCATGCGAAGCAGTCGATGGTTTGGATGGATCGTTAGTGGCACGGGTAGCGTTCGATATCAACTCGTATAGAGTACCGGATTGTGAATAGACTAAGTCCAAGTATTGAGCTCTATCGATGGCTTCTTCCTCAGTGACTACGCCACCCATGGTGACATCACGAGCAATCTGGGGTAATAGTGATTTCGTGAACCATTCTGCTAACAATTGATCAGGAATGACCACTTTGATTAGCCTTCGTCGTCGTCTCCATTCATGGATATGATCGGAGATATGTATGGAAGTTGTCTGACGAAGAGAGGTTAATAGTTCAGTACTCGTCTTGTATCGAATGGGTAGTTGAAAGTGTGTGAGGAAGGACATGGAAAGGGAGTTGAAATCGTGAAAATACGCGCGTGGTAATTCAATATACCATTTCGCTGCGGAACCCGTAAGTGTTCGTTGGAAAAGATGCAAACGAATCGAATCGTCCATGAGGGAGTTGGATGAACACCACAAATGGAAGGTCATCATGTGGTTGTTTGGGTCTTCTCCGGGCTTTCCGTCAAATTTTGGGATATTAGAAGGAAGTTTAGCTGGAATAGCTGGCCAAACTGGAGAATGATAAATGGGATCATTCGTTAACCGAGACAAGTCTGGAAGGTCCAGGGTGGCTAGAAAAGGTAGTTGTTGGTTAACCTATGGGTAATGCTGGTGTGGCAAAGGGACACCAGTGGGGCCCAATACTGGGTTATGTGGATAATTATAACTCGTGGGCCCTCTCATGTGAGCTTGGTTTTGACCAAGGTACATAGGATTTGAGATGTTTTGAGAAGTATTTGTGAGCGGAGGATAACCGGATGGGTTTTGTGGATTATAGGGTGGGTTTGGCATTTGTCCATAAGGGGGTTGTTGTGGAGTTTGCACATTTTGTCCTGTGGAGGCATGTGGGTTTACTTGAAAAGGGACACTCCACGGATTAGGTGCAGCAGACACATTTTGTCCTTGTGGTTGATGGTGTATTCTGGATTGAGGTTGCCCCCCAGCATGAGGGTGCCCCCCGAATGGAATTTGTCCTCCGATGGGAGGATGCCCCCCAGCATTAGGGTTCCCTTCGAATGGAATTTGTCCTCCAGAGGGGGGATGCCCCCCAGTTTGAGGTAGAGTTCCCGGGATCTGAAAGCCAGATGTCAATGATGGACCGGTGTCACCGATTGGGTTGGGACCACCAAGACCAGTCCCTCCGGGTTGTTGGATAGGTATGGAACTTCCCGGTACAATTTGGGTAGTGGTTTGGGCAGTGGTGGTAGCGGAAGCATTCAATGCCCTAAATCTAAAAGGGAGTGTAGGTCTTGGTGTTACAGGTGTGCCAATCAAGGCTTTATTAACTACCGCATTACCGGCGGTGATGGTTGGAATGTGCGGAGCCATTGTCGAATGGGTTGTCTGGAGGGGAATTGTAGACCTTGGGCCAACGAACGGTATGTTCAGACCAACGGTTGGTGTGGCTGTAAAAATGGTAGTACCGGTGAAATGATTTGGGGGTACAGTATAGGAAAAGGGTGCATCAGCACCTTCTCTTGTTCCATAAAGATCTCGCACCAAGCGTGGTGGGCTTCGAACAACGTCTGCAGTCCAAGAGGGGTCACTGGCTAAAGGGTTTTGAGAAGACCCGTCCGGAATGTCAGAAGGGTTGATGACCACAAATTCTCCAGCGGAATTCAGGTGGAGGATCTGTCGTTCGTATCCCTCCGGAATGCGATAAGCTTCCGGAGATTCTGAGACAATTCAAAAATTCTCCAGAGGGATGGGAACTTCTTCCTGGGAAGTTGTAGCATTATGAACCTCACTCTGTTGAGGAGATTCCTCTGTAGAATGAGGGGGTAAAGGGGTGTTTCCTTCCATATTCTCTGGAGGAAGTCCCTATAGCCTCCGCGAGTGGCGTGGAGGGTCGATGTTGGCGGAGAAGAGTCGGCGAAAGAAATCTATGGCCAACTAACGAAAAGAAAAAGCACACGCTAAAAAAAATCTAAGAATAACAACCAAGCAAACAGGACCTTCTTTTGATGACCGTACTAGTTGGTGATGAAATTCAACGTTGCGTGATCAAGTCCAGAAGGGGCGGGGATAGGGCGGAACAGTTACAATGGCGACCTGCTTAACAGACTTATGCCTTGGTGCAAGCTTCCACGCAGTAATTGTGGATTTACCCTCCAAGGAGCCCAAGTGAGTTTGACCAATGTCTGCTCCAGGTACAGTGAGACTTCCCATCACCGTCACCTTGTGTAAGACCCTAAATATTACGGCCACTAAGGTTACCAATTTGCAGTCAGCCCCTGGGCGGGAACAGTCAACAGTCCGATCCAAACGTACGGGCAGGGTATCAAGCCCGAAATCAACTAAAAGGCTTCCATGTAGTAATTGTGTATTTACCTCAAAGTGATCTCCATAATACGATCCGACCACCACAATCAGTTAAACCACGGAGGGTTAGTCCCTGTAGCTTACCCGAATGCGACCTTGTGCATAACCCCTGTGTGAGAGGGGGATCCCAGGCAGATTTATACGATAACTAGATTTGACTCTCCCTAACTCAGGATGCTACTGTTTGTTTTAGGAAATTTGGAGAGTTATGCTCACAACCCTAATCCAAAGTACTAAGCCTAGTCTACTATTGGTGGAGGATCCTAGAAAAGAAAAAGTTCTAGATAACTTTTAATTAGCATTGATTTTTATGGCTGTTCTTTACGCAAAGGGGTGCATGGAAGTGAAACAAATGGAATTATGAATCAGACCCAAAGAGTGCATCAAATATGATAAGCAGTCATTTCCTTTCAATGAACATCTATCTAAGGGAGAGAGGAAGTTCTTTTCACTAACAAGCACAAATAAGAAATGCCCTCAAATGATTCTTTTCTCAATCAAATCCTAATGCAATGCTAAAGCTTTTGAATACCTTCTAACATGCACAATCAATTATAAAGATGTCTTTTATTGTTTGTGTATGGATGATGATTAATTCAACAAAATGCTTGTCCTTGCTAATTATCTTCTTGGTATGAATGAAAACCAATCTAGCACAAGCCAAAGTCACACAAACAATACACCCTTCGTAGCAATCAAAACGAAAAGCGAAAGAAAAGAAACAATCAAAGGAAGGAAAACAAACTTCACACCCAAAAGCAAAAGTTGAAGAACAATGACCTTGACTGAATTAAGATGAAGATGTCTGTAGGCCTTTGATGACCTTCACCAAGGTTTTTACTCAGTTGATGATGAGAGAGGAACAATGCATGGGTTTCAAACTTCACTCAACAGGATAAACTCAATGAAAATAGTGAAGAAGGCTACAAGATCCAACTAACAAGGTGTTTATTCTTCAAAAAGACAGATTTCAAGACTGAAAGGGAAGAAAAATTGACTCACTAGATCACTCAGCAAAAGAGACACAGAGGCAAACCCTGAAAAAAGTAGTTCTGGAGGGTTTTTTGGCCAAAAAGAGGCTGGCACTCTGTTGCCAAGGGAAAGGATCATTATAGCACTCTGTGTAAAGGTATGGGGGAGTGACGCCACTCTGTTAACACTAAGACAGGGGCGCCAGGGTCTAAAAGCCCCAGAAATGTCAAAAAATTCCAAAAATTAGGATTCAAACTTGACAAGTATGCTGAGTGTGATGAGGCAAGGAGCCAATTAGCTCATGAAACTAATCAAAGAGGGGTAAACCAGGTCTGAAATAATCAAGGGATATAACAAGGTCAATGAGGAGAAAAATCCAAACAAGAGGTTTCGATTTGAGGCTATCTCCCCAGTGGAGTCACCAGTTTCTGTTGTAGGAAAATCTCCCTGCGGACAGGTAGATCACCTCTAGAGCTTGACCTTAACCCTAGACAGAAAAATGCTTATCATGGACACTGACTTCCTTTCAAATCTATCTAAACTAGCACATGAGAAGGAAGGATGATAGAAGTACCTTTTTATCGACGTTTGTCCCTACATGCTCCGAGTTGCGCTCCAATCCTTTGCTCCTCATTGAGTTCCGCGGACAAGACAAGATACAACCGCTTCCTACTCTATTGATGTTAGCTTGAAAATAGATCTATCAACTAGTGATAAGTTCATGTGACATTAGACACAAACTAGAAAGAAACAGGCCAAGCGTGTCATATTAATGAGAATAATGACAACAGTACTTACAATCGTAGATGCGAATGCGAAAGCTTCATCAAGTCCTCTTCGTATAACCCTTTCCTGAAAGCTCCACAACCTGGATAACAACAGCTTCACTAATCACTCTCCTTTGGCTGAATATGAGTTTCCTCCAAGATCATAAGTCTCATGTATTCAATTCTTCCCCCTTTCCACCATCATAGAACCTGTTTATATAGGTTAAGAGGAGCTTAACCTCTTGAGTTATCTTTAGAACAAGTTGGGAACCTTCTCCTTAGATCAGGGATCTCTTGATGAAACCAAGAATTCGAGCACAACTGCTTCCTAATCTTGAAAGATTCTCCCCTTATTCTCCTCAACGGGCCAACTACTGCCTCAGATTAGGCAGTGCTCCCTTAGAAGGGGTATAAGAGCGCTGTAGCACTCCCTGGTAGGCCTTGGGGAAGCGCCAACGCTCTCAGGATGAGCAACGCTCCTTTAAAGGGGGATGGGGAGTGTTATAACGCTCCCTGAAGCATTATAGGGGAGCGCCAACGCTTCTGGAGATGAAGTAGGGGAGTGATCCCCCTCAAAACCTTTCTTTCAGGGTTCCTTTCAGGTGTCAAGAGTTGTTTGACTTCAGTAAATCAGTTCTCCTCCTTCAAATCAGGCATGTGAGATGTTATAAGTGCTTCCTTAGTGTCGTTGACATGGCAGTATGTTTGAACATCATTTGCGACACTAGTGACCAACTTGCGACACTTGCGAAAGTTGTAGGGAAGATGAGACACTTATGACAATTGAGAGGGACAATGCAACACTTATCAGCTGAGCAATTTTGACGTGTAACAACAGGTTTGGTGCATGGTTGATGCATTTGTTTATGGTACAGGTTGAGGTAGAAGTTGATGGTACATTTTGGCACAGGTTATTGGTACATGTTGTTACAGGTTGATTATAGGTTGATTGGTATAGGTTTATAGTAGTATATCTCACAGTGATAGTGGGACAATGGTTCCATCATTCTACTCATATTTCAGGGTAGTTGGACAGGGAAATGACATGTGGTTGTAGCCACCTTCTAGTTGTAGCCAGACAACATAGAGGGTTGTATCCTCTTTCTAGTTGTAGCCATATAATTGGGGATTTGGAGCTTCCCTCAGGTTGTATCCTAAGAAAATAGGGGTTTGGAGCCTCCTTCCAGTTGCAGCTAGAAAAAAAAGGAAGTTGGTGCTTCCAATGAATGTAATTCTTAAAGACATATAAGAAAAATAATTCCCTGGTTTTCTCCCGCTTTGGGTTTCCACATAAAACACTGGTGTACTATGTATGTGGGTGATGTCTTATTTGTTCATTGTTTATTTACTCTGCAACTACTGGTTGATAATGCTACATTGATATAACACTTGCATTTTATGGTGAAAAAGGATTAAATTTCTCTATTACTGATTCACCCCCCCTCTTAGTAATCCAATAGTTGGTATAAGAGTCGGTTCCTTAAGGAAACAATTTAACCACTGGAAGGAGATCATGGATTATTCTTAGAATGGAGTACAAATGTTTAATGGTCAGAATGGTTTTAAGTATGAGATGTGGAGTAGAAGGATGAAAGTATTTTTACAGGAACAAGGACATTATATTTGGCTATCAGTTGTTACAGGATATGATAGTTTAAAAAAGGAAAAAACTACATCCAAGAAGGAATTGAAGAAGAATAAAAAAATAGCAATGGATTTCATCTAGGAAGGATTGGTAAAATAAAAGGTTGGTAAATGTTCATCAGCTAAAGAACTTTGGGATAAGTTACATGACATATATTCTTCACCCACCGCAGATTCAGAAAATGCCAAAGAAGATGCAGATACAGATCAATAAGAATTATGTTCACCATGTCAAATATATTCAGAAGATGAAGAGTACATAATCACCAAAGGTATGAAGTTTTTCTTTAATTGTGAGAAATGTGGACATATTGAAATAGAATGCCATGAAGGAAATGAGACAAAAAAAATAATTGAAAAGGAAGACAATTATGAAGCAGAATTGATTAGTGCTTTAGATGAACTAAGAGAAGAAAACAAGTCACTCAAGAAAGAATTGATGAAACAAAAGGAAAGTGTTCAAATTTTTTAAGAATCCCAATAGGTCATCGAGAAGTTAAGAAATCATCTAGAAGAAGCCAGAAAGATCAAAGAAAATCTTGAATATAAAAGTAGTATTTGGAAGCCAACATAGAAGCACATAAGGAAGAAGTAGAAATGAGAGAGAAGATATTGACAGATCATATTAAGTAAATAAATAATGATCTAAACCATATTGAGGCAGAGTTTGGTCAAGAAGAGAAAGGACTTGAACAAGAAATAATCACATTAAAAATTCATCTTGAAGAAGCAAAAAGAACAAAAGAAGTCATGAAGTCTCAGATAATTAAGAAAGAAGAAGTGGTTGATAATCTTGAATAATAAGCTGTCACATTGAGAAGTAAAATCGTCAATCTCAACAAGAACATTGAAGAGACAAAAACATCCACATCAGTTATAGAGAATGAAGAAGAACTCTAGGTTGCTAGAAAAGAAGAATGAAGAAAACAAAAAGCATTATGCAGAAGTACTCAAAGGAAGGAATCATGGTCAATGAAAATCTAAGAAAACTATTGAAGATACATCTTCAAGAATACCATCCATGTTCAAGCCACAAAGAAGCTTCAATCATGATCATGATCAATCAAGGAAACAATTCAGAAGCAATACGCCACAAATAATATCATTCACTCCCAGGTATGCAAATTTATGTTATGTTCATTGTTTTTATTGTACTAACTTTGGACATAAGGTTGCATATTCCAGGGATTATAAAATAAATGTTCAAGAAACAAATGCCTATGTGGCCCCACGTAACATTGAATGTTACAAATGTCATAACTATGGACACATAGCTAGTGATTGTAGAAGCATGATTGATACTTCCATGAAAGAGAACATTGATATCAGATGTAAGAAAGTATGGATAAGAAAACATGAAGAACAAGTGAAGAAAGACCAGGTGCTAGAGATCACAAGATTGGCAATAAAACAAGATGAAGAAAATTCTACAGAGAACAATAAAGATGTCAGATACATAAAGGTTTGGAAAACAACTGTAAGAAAAGAAGGTTTAGAAAAATTGATTGCAGCAACTACAAGAACTTCAAGCAACATATATGCACTTAGTGAAATTGGAAATAAAAAGTGTTGTCTAGGAAAGGAATATGAAAGTTGGCTATGGCACAGAATAATAGGTCACACACACTTTGATAACCTTGTCAAAGTCAGAAAAATGGAAGAAGTTAGAGAAATTCCCCATATTACGAAACCAACCAACACTTTATGCAAGCATTGTTAACAATGAAAGAAAACAAAGACCAAGTTTAAATCAAAAGAATATTCAATGAAAAGACCACTGGAGATTGTACATATTGATCTATTTGGACCAACTACAACAAAGGGTTTAAAAGGTGAGAAATACTTTATGTTATTATTTGATGATTATACAAGAATGACCATAATTTGCTTTCTTATGAATAAGTCAGAAGCTTTTGAAAACTCAAGGTCTACAAGGAAATGGTTGAAAATGAAATGGATTCAAAAATCAAATGTTTGAGATATGATAATGGAGGAGAGTTAACTTCAAAGGAATTTATGGACTACTGTAGCATGCATGGAATAAAAAGGAAATTCTCCATTGCCAGGACACCTCAACATAATGGAGTTATTGAAAGAAAGAACAAGACAGTACAAGAAATGGCTTAAACTATGCTAATGGATTCCAAATTGATAGATATATTTTGGACACATTCAGTGTATACATTAGTTCACATTTAAAACCGAGTAATGATCAGAAACAAAAATGACAAAAATCCCTACGAGCTATGGAAAGGAAGACCAACAAATGTGAATCACTTCATAGTATTTTGAAGCAAATGCTACATCAAAAGAGAAGATGGTAGAATGGGAAAGTTTGAATCTCATGTGGACAAAGGAGTACTTGTTGGTTACTCAAGTATAAGGAAAGCATAGAAGTGTTACAATCTGAGGTTGAACAAAGTTGAAAGAATCAATGTAACCATTGATGAAACATGTGGACGAGAATTAAAGGAAGAAGAAAATGAATCAATGGAACAACTTTAAGAAGAAGAAGTAGAAGGGGAAGATGAAGAGGATCATACAAAAGTAGAAGATCAAGTTCAACAAGTTCCTCCAAAGATACCTAGAAAACGAGTACAAAAGAATGATCCTTCATATTAGATTATTGGAAACAAAGATGCTGGAGTTAAGACTAGAAGAAGAATCCGTTCACCAGAACAAACACACCTAGCACTCTCATCTACGATTGAACCAAACAGTTTTGAAGAGGCCAACAAGGATGAATTTTTGGAATAAGACCATGGATGAAGAATTGGATCAAATAGAGAAGAATGAAACTTGGGAATTGGTTCCAGGACCAAAGAATAAGAATGTGATTGACACAAAGTGGGTATTCAAAAATAAATTGAATGAAGATGGATAGGTTACAAGGAACAAATCTAGATTGGTATGTAAAGGATATGCACAGGTTTAAGGAATCAAATTTGAAGAGACATTTTCTCCAGTTGCTATAATGGAAGCAATCCAATTGATTCTAGCTTATGCATGCTCCAAGAATATTAAAGTGTATCAGATGGACGTGAAATCAGATTTTCGGAATGAGGAACTTGAAGAAGATATCTACATTGAACAACCAAAAGGATTTCAGTTGTCAGAGAATGCAGATTATGTGTGTAAATTGAAGAAGGCCTTGTATGGTATAAAACAGGCTCCTAGAACATGGTACTCTAGACTGGATAAATATCTATAGAAGGAAGGGTTCAGAAAATGAAGTGCAAAGAGAAACCTCTACATCAAGGTAACTCAAGATAGTATTTTGTTAATTGAAGTTTATGTTGATGATATTATTTTTGGAAGCAATGATGACAGGTTAAGCTAGAAATTTGAAAAGGATATACAGAATGAATTTGAAATGTCATTACTCGGAGAACTATCCTTATTTATGGGTCTTCAGATACATCAAAGAAACCAAGGAATTTTTATTTCTCAAACTAAGTATATCATAGAAATGATAAAGAGGTTTGGAATGGAATATTGCAAACCAGTTACCACTCCTTTGAAAACCAGTTGCAAATTGAGAAAAGATGATGATTCAAAGTCTATAGACCAGAGGAAATATAGGTCGATGATTGGAAGCATACTTTATGCGATAGAATCCAGACTAGATGTAATGAAGGAAGCTGGACAGGTGGCAGGATTTCAAGAAACACCAAATGAATCACATGTATTAGCAGTGAAGAGGATTTTCAGATATCTGAAAGGAACATAAGAGTTTGGATTATCGTGTCCAAAAGGAAAGGATTTGTTATCGCATGAAGTTTTCATGGGTCATATGTAGTTTTTGTTAAGACATAGGTCTACACCTCTACCCTATCTTTCTCTTTTCTGCATACCTTCCTATAGGTTTTTCCTCTTCTGGTTGATAAAGTCAGGATGATCAAGTATGTTGTATGCACAAGGAAAAACTATGAGCAAAATGCAGCATTCAAAGAAGCAAATTTCAGGCGTGAAATACAAGAAAACAAACAGGTTCAATTTTCATAGGTGGAGATCCCATGTACAGTTTAGATTATCTGCTCTCATGCAATCAGAGTTTCAAAGTTGTGCAAGGATTAATGATCAAACATAAGCCCCAAAGTGCCGAAGTCCTGAAGCCTGAAGTTTCGATGTAACGAGAGGCTACCACGTCAACCGGGAGAAAGTTACTTTGGGAGTTTTCCATCCAAACACCCTGAAACCCTAAAGTGTTGAAGTCATGAAGTCCCAAAGTGATGAGAGGCTACCACGTCAACCAGGAGAAAGTCACTTCGAGAGATATTTATGCCTGTGTTCAAAAGCTCCCGAATCCCAAAGTCCTGAAGTAATGAGAGGCTGCCACGTCAATCGGGAGAAAGTCACTTCAGGAGATATTCATTCTCGCGTTCAAAATCTCTCGAAGTAATGAGAGCTTTCCACGTCAACCGAGAGAAAGTTACATCGGGATATTTCCATCCAAACATGCTGAAGCCCCAAAGAGTTGAAGTCTTGAAGTGATGTTAGGTTTCCACATCAATTCAAACCCTACCACTCCACTGGTGTTTTTTTCAACTCAACACAAGGAACTTATCCACTGAGGATACATAGCATTCATTTCAGGCTACCACGTCAATCGAGGCCCATGCCACTCTAGGATTTTTAATGCTTCACAATCCAAAACTCCTGAAGCCCAAAGTTCCAAAGTTCCAAAGACACATGGCGCTCATCCATTAGTAGTTGTGAAAGAACAATGACATTAGGCCACCACATTAGATTTGGGAGATCTTCATCCAAGAGATATCCTTTCTCGACATTCAAATCTCCCAAGCATCAAAATTGGCTCCATCTCTAAACATGGTTAAATGAATTCTAGAGTTGGCAGATGGATAAATTTTAGTAGGGGTGCTAAAATAGCAAGATTACCTAGATCATAGATTACAACAGATCGACGACCACACTTCATTGCGGGGACAAATCATGCTCGAACATTAAAATTCTAGATTCGTCCTGCAATCGAAACCATGGTATAGTGAAAGAGGCATGTGACAGTTGGTGGTGGATTGCGGGGGTCGAAGAGGTGTGGATCCAAACCTCCCTTTCCCACTTCAGCAATCACGTGTTGATATGCGGTCCATCCAAGAGTGATGCGTGGTAGAAAAATAAGGGCTTTCCCAAATCACGTATTACGACAAGATCGATGAGAACACTTCATTGTGGTGACAAGAAGTGCTCGAACATTAAAATCTTAGAGTGGTCCCACAATCAAAACCATGGTATATCTAAAGAGGTACATGGCAGTTGGTGGTGGATTGCGGGGTTCAGAGCGGTGTGGATCCAAACCGCCCTTTCCCACTTCCGCAAGAACATGCTTATATAAGGTCCAATCCCAAAGCAACGCATGGAAACAAAGATAGGCGTTAAGCCTCTTCCTGATCCCAAGGATAAATAAATTAATGAAATAAGTATCGGTGGTTGAACAATCGACTACCCGCTTAAATGGAAGCATGGAGGGTCTGGCTGAGGAGACAGAAAATTGTCAGCCTAAAGTACCACATAGGGTAGTTTTTCCTGTAGGCCCATACTGACTAGAGTTTCCTTCTAACCAAAGGAACATGATAGACAAGAGAATACACACAACACTATATAAGAGGCACCCAAGAAAAAAGAAATTTCATTCATTTTTGGTTGCCAACAGGCTCTTTGATTTTAGCAGTTTGTTAGATATGTTGGTACAGATGTTAGACTTGTATCTTTTTTAGGAGAATCCTATGATAGAAAGACCAACTCGCACTCCTAGCTATTGTCTTCTATTTTGATTATAAATACATATGATGAATGATATAAGGGGTGGGCCCCAAGACCGAGGGAGGTTTTTAGAAATGGAATGACCGTGTATTTCATTTTGTAAGTCAGAGGGGCATGTAGTTGTAAGTTGTATGTTATTGAAGATTCATATGAGTTGTTTCATCAGTTTTGTCTTCTATGTTCTCTATTCTATTCTTCATCTTGTTTGAATGTATTCTATATTTTAAGGATTAAAATTTTCCTTTGGTTGATAGATTCCTGATGCGGTAGAGGATCTGTTTAACATTGCCTATTTATCATTGTTTACTGTTCAGACACATCTAAATTCTCTTTGCAGAGAGGATCTCTTCTTAGCAAGCATTCATCTTTATGTTAATTCTCTCATTCTTCTCTTCATCCTTATACAAGTCTTTTTTCTGATAGGGAGATTAAATGCCTTCAATGGGAAGATTGTTTATGACTCCATAGCCCAATGGTCCATCATTGATCTAAAGTGATTTCTGTTGTCTTTTCCTTTCTTTAAAGTCTTGTTGATCCCCGATTTCAAACCAAAATAAAATCAATTTGTATGTTACCAATATTACTCCCATTTGTAGTCTGGGGGTGACTCTTGGAGTGATAACATAAATAGCTCTGTTACTAGGGATGGAAGTGAAGATATCTTTCCTGGGAGAACGAAAATGAAGGGATCCAATTTTAGATGGTGAAATGAAGCTGGACACATTGTTATGACTTCTCATCTTTCACCATGGCGACTCCATTGTTCGGAAATCTATTGGCAACTCCACTGGGTCGAATGGACAAGATTTTAGCTCAGAGGTATGCTTTCTATGATTTTTCAAAGATAGTTGGTTTCCCTAATCCAAAGCCTAGTAGAGATGAATGAGAAAATAGCCTTCTTAAATTTTGATGAGAAGAGTGGGAGGTATCAACTGAACATTTGCTGGATTTTCATGATTTTATTCATCAACTTCATATCGTGCATGAAAATGTTCAGATTAAGATTTTTAGATATTCATTAGAAGGGATTTCTCATGATTGGTGTCGATCTCTTCCAATTGCAAGCATCATCCCTTTGAAAGGTTTTCATGCAACTTTCAATTCGTTTTGTAAAGAGTATTTTTCAGCTGAACATCTTTATGAAAACTGTTGTGATGATTTTTCTTTTCTTCATGACGATGAAGCTAGTCACGAAAACYAGATTTGTCATGAAGCAGTTACTATAGAAGAAATCATTTCCCATGAAGATCAAGAGGTGTTGAATGATATTCATTATGATGACAATAACACATAAAAWTTTTGCATCATATCAGATGTATCTGTTGTTTTAAAGGTTTATGAATATCAACATGTCTCTTTTGGATATTTTGATGTCAAAGAGAAAGTGTATGCATCAGCAGAAGAAAGTTATGGATCTGAGTTACAGGCATATGGTAAAGGAGAACAAAAAGGATTAGATGAGAAATTGATTATGCATGTTTCTCTGTGAGTTGTTGAGTAAAAACAAGTTTTGTGCAAATTTCAAGATCCATTTGCCACTTATATGGAGATGCTTTGCAGTGATAAAGTTTCAATTGTTGCCATCTTTGAGGCCATATTTTTGGATTGTAAGTATGATTTCCAAGTTTATGATTTACATGTTGCAGTCTGCGTGTTTATGAGTTTACATAAAGTTGGAATGAAATTTCAAGTTGTTAGTCAAATACTTTCATGGCTTCATTGGAAGCACGATCTTACTTGATCAAGAATAAACATACTTGATTAGAGTAGGAGTAGGGTGAATAAAGCTCAGTTTTTTAGAATTTTGGTTTGTAGTGATTTTGTTTTCAGTTTGCTAATATTCTCGGTTTTTTAATAAGAAGCAGATATGATTTCAGGCATACATGTTATGTGGAAATAGTCCTAGGATAAGACACTAAAGTTGTTTGTTCTTGGCTGCTCACAGGGAGCATGCCATCGCATGTGGAGCCAAATGTTATCACATGAAGTTGTCATGGGTCATACGTAGTTGTTGTTAAGACCTAGGTCTACACCTTTTCCCTGTCTCTTTATTTTATGCATACCTACCAATAGGTTTTTCCTCTTCTGGTTGATAAAGTCAGGCCAATCAAGTATGTTGTATGCATAGGGAAAAAATATGAGAAAAATGCAACATTCAAAGAAGCCCATTTCAGGCTTGAAATACAAGAAAACATGTGGGCTCAATTTTCAATGGTGGAGATCCCATGTACAGTTCATATTAACGACTCTCGTGCAATCGGAGTTTCAAAGTCGCGCAAGGATTAATGACTAGAGAAAATCCTCGAAGTGTCAAAGTCCTGAATCCCAAAGTCTTGTAGTAATGAGAGCCTTCCACGTCAACCAAGAGAAATTTACTTCAAGAGATTTCCATCCAAACATTACAAAGCCCCAAAGTGTTGAAGTACCAAAGTATCGAAGTGACGAGAGGCTGCCACATCAACCAGGAGAAACTCACTTCGGGAGATATTCATGCCTACGTTCAAAATCTCCTGAAGCCCGAAGTCCTGAAATAATGAGAGGTTGGCATGTCAACCAGGAGAAAGTCACTTCAAGAGATGTTCATGCCTGCGTTCAAAAGATTCTGAATCCCAAATTCCTTAAGTAACGAGAGGCTACCACGTCAACTGGGAGAAATTTACTTCAGGATATTTCCATCCAAACATCTCGAATTCCCAAAGAGATAAAGTCTCAAAGTGACGTCTGACTGCAACGTCGCTTTAGGCCCTACCACTCCACGGGTGTTTTTTTCAATTCAACACATGGAACTTATCCGTCGAGGAGTCATAACATTCATTTCAAGCTACCACGTCACTCCAGTCCCGTACCACTCTGGGAGTTTTTCAGGATTCCCAATCCAAAACTCTAGAAGCCCAAAGTGTTGAAGTGTCGAAGACACATGGCACTCATCCATCAGTATTTTTGACAACACAATGATGTCATACCACCACATCAAATTCAGGAGATCGTCCTCCGAGAGATATTCTTTCTCGGCATTCAAAGCTCCCAAGCACAAAAATTGGATCCATCTCTAAACATGGTTAAAAGGATTCTGGAGTTGGAAGACGGATAAATTTTAGCAGGGGCACTAAAATAAAAGTGTTAACCAGATCTCATATTGCAACAGATCGATGACCACACTTCATTGCGGGGAGGAAACATGCTTGAATATTAAAATTCTAGAGCGTTCCCACAATCGAAACCATGGTATAGTGAAAGAGGTATGTGGAAGTTAATGGTGGATTGTGGGGGTCGAAGCGATGTGGATCCAAACCTCCCTTGCCCACTTCCAAAATCACATGTTGATATACAATCTATCCAAGAGTGGCATGTGGCAGCTAAAGCATGGCTTTCCCAAATCACGGATTATGACAAGATCGACAAACACAATTCATTGCAGGGATAGAAAGTGCTCAAATGCTAAAATCCTATAATAGTACCGCAATAAAAACCATGATATAACTAAAGAGGTACGTGGCAGTTGGTGGTGGATTGAGGGGGTCAAAGTGGTGTGGATACAAACCACCTTTTCCCACTTCTGCAAGCACATTCTTATATAGGGCCCAATTTGAAAGCAACGTGTGGAAACAAAGCTAGGAGTTAAGCCTCATACTGATCCCAAGGACAAATCAGTTAACAAAAGAAGGATGGGTGGTTGAAAAATTGACTACCCCCTTAAATGGAAGCATGGAGGGTCTGGTCGAGGAGACAGAAAACTGTCAGCCCAAAGTAACACAGAGGGAATTTTTTCTTGCAGGACCATACTGACTAGAGTTTCCTTCTGACAATGTTAAGCCCTAATATTGGCTCATTACCCCTTAATTGGCACTTATTACATTAGTAATTCTATTTTATTTATGTCGTCTTTATTCCATTAGTTGTAATTATATCTCTTGGTCTCCTATATATACCAAGGAGACATTTTCATTTGGAATCATCTTGTACTTGAACATTTAAGTGGGGTAAAAAAAGATTGCCCCCTCGAAGAGACTTATTATCTGAAATTATCTCTTTTTCAAGGTGTTGAGTACTTTTTCTGAGGTTTTTCTATGCTATATTGATATTTGGTTCTTAACATATGGTATCAGAGCTCAAGGTCTTGGGGTTTCATTGCTACATCTGAGACACCTTGGAATTTTCACTCTAACTTTTTTTCTACAATGTTTCAGAAGGAACAAATTAGATTTTATTTAGTAGATGGATCAAGGTAAGTTGGGTTAAAATTTCATCTCCTGATACCTTATACTTTCGGAGATACAACCTGTATAAGATAGGGTTCTGGAATCATCCTGAACTGAGTCATTGCAGAATTTTCGCTATAAAACATTTTCTGTAATGTTTCAGACCATGAACTCTGGAGGCTATTCATAGAAATTAGTAAGGTATCCATGACAAAAATTTCATCTTCTGGTTCATCTTACATTTGTAGATACACCCTATAGAAGATAGGGTATTTGACTAGTCCTATTGGCTAGTCTCAAGAAGGTGTTCTAGGTAAAACAATTATAAATTCTTCCTAGAGTATCCAAATTGAGTGGGACTAGTTTCATTGGATAGTAGACAGTCTGTTGTATTTCTAGTACGAGTTTCAAAATTTTATATCAGTTATTTTGTGTGGGGCGTGCTATACAAGTGAGATCGCTTGGAAAGGATAGAAATCAGAAAGTTGTGGGGAAGTTACCATAAATTCCACTTGGCACATCCAATTTTGATTAGATCTGTGGCATTACAGAAAAGAAATATCGTAGAACTACATAAAATAAAGTTTCATACCCAGAAGGGCCAAAACTTGGGAGACACAATAGAAGAAATATTGTCTAGCAGAACCACCTCAAAATCAAGGTTCAAAAGTGATACTTGGCCAACATGCCACCCAAAAAGGGAACTTCTACACCAAATAAGCCTCTAGACAATCCTACTTGGACTCTTGATGAAGGTGAAGAAATGCGTAGGGACATAAATGATTTACAAAATAAGATAGTAACAAAATATGAACTACAAGAGATGGAAGCTAAATTGGAGGCAAAGATGGATGGTTTAAAAGAGGAGATCATGGAAGTATTGAAAAAATTTGTAATAGAGAAGACACGTGAAAGTGAAAATGCATCCCATGAGATTCATGATGAGGACACAAGGAAGGCGAATCAAGAATGGAGAAAATCCAACTTTGGGTTGAAGACCAACCATGTTCCTAAGATCGATATGAGGAAGTTTGATGGCAAGGACCCAATCACATGGATACTTCAGATGGAGCAATTCTTTGATATACATAATGTGCCACATACACAAAAGGTACAAATTGATTCTTTATATTTAGAACCTAATCAATTTGTATGGTATCGATGGATTTGTTCTTGCAAATCACTCGTCACTTGGAAAATTTTCATGGAAGAAATGATAGAACACTATGAGGATACAAGGAAAAATACCTTCTTTAGCCAATTGATAAATCTCAAGCAAAAGGGTTCAGTTATCGAGCACATTGAGAACTTCCAAAGATTGAATATAAAGGTAATCGATATTCTAAATGAGCACTTGATTGATGTATTCATAGGAACTTTAAAGGATAACGTTCAACATGAGATTCGCCTTTGGGAACCCAAATCATTGGAGAATGCATTTAAGGTGGCAAGAAATGTTGAAAGTAAAAATATGGCTATGGCTACTAGAAGGACCAATCCTAGCATATATAGAGAGAACAATGCTCCTTCTTCTAAAACACCTCAACCTACAAGGTTGACACCTCAACAATTTGAGGAAAGAAAAGAAAAAGGTTTATGCTTTAATTGTGACAACAAGTACAGTAAGGGACATAAGTGTGGTGAGAAGAAATTATTCTACATAGATTGTGAAAAGGAAGAAGAACAAGAACAAGAACCATCTCAAGATGAAAACATAGAAGCAATTTATTCTGAAGAGTTGACTCCCACGATATCATGTAATTCATTGGATGGAATTAGCACTCCTCAAACCCTCAATATCTAAGGATACATCAAAAATAAAAAGGTAATAGTCGTAATTGATTCTGGCAGTACTCATAATTTCATTCACTATAAATTAGCCAAAGCTCTCAATTGCTTTGTATATCCAACACCAGAGTTTCAAGTAATGATTGCAGATGGAGGAACTATCAATTGCTCAGGAAAATGAAATAAGATCAATCTTACTATGGGGGAATATGTAACGAATAGTCCAATGATTTCTATACCCATGGGTGGTGTAGATGTTGTACTAGGAATCCAATGGTTACAATCATTAGGAACAGTGGCTTTTAATTTTCAAGAACTTTTCATGAAATTTTTATTGGAAGGAAAAGAAATTGAGTTAAGAGGTATCACAGGGAAACTCGGTAAGGTGATAATCTCTAATGGCATGACAAAATTAATGAAAAAGGGGTGTGAAGGCATTATTGCACAACTATGCTCACTAGATGTTCAAACATCTAAGCCATCTATTCGTCAAGATCTCCAAGGGATCATTGATAAGCATTCCAAAGTGTTTGAAGATATTCCCAAAGGTCTTCCACCCACTCGAAATCATGATCATGAAATTCACCTAATTCTTGGGAGTGTTACTCCTAACATTAGGCCATACATATACCCTTACTCCCAGAAGAGTGAAATTGAGCACATCGTTGAAGACATGTTAGAGGCTGGCATTATTAGACCTAGCCAAAATTCTTACTTTGCACCAGTGGTAATGGTATTCAAGAAAGATAGTTCATGGCGTATGTGTCCATATTATAGAGAGCTCAACAAGATCACTATTAAAGATAAATTTCCCATACCCGTCATTGATGAATTGTTAGATGAATCACATGGAGCAATCTATTTCACAAAATTGGATCTTTGTTCAGGGTATCATCAGATCATAATGAAGGAAGAATATATCCCAAAAACAACATTCTGAACTCATGAAGGCCATTATGAATTTTTGGTCATGCCTTTTGGCCTTACAAATGGACCTTACACATTCCAAGGGTTGATGAATTCCATTTTCAAGCCCTTCCTTCAAAAATTTGTGTTAGTATTTTTTGATGATATATTAATCTATAGCAAGTCTTGGGAGGATCATGTGCGACATGTTGACAAGGTGCTACAACTACTAAAGGAGAAACAACTATATGCCAAACCATCCAAATGTTTTTTTGGAGTGAAGGAGGTAGAGTATTTCGGTCATATTGTATCTCATGAAGGTGTCAAGGTAGACCCTAACAAGATTAAGGCCATGATGGATTGGCCGATTCCCAAAACATTGAAGAATCTTAGAGGATTTTTTGGTTTGACAGGTTACTACCACAAGTTTTTTCGGCACTATGGAAGAATAACAACACCTTTAACGACACTAACTAAGAAGGATGCATTTTCATGGACTCCAGAGAAAACTAAAGCTTTTGAACAACTTAAAGAGGTGATGTGCAAAACTCTTGTCTTGAACACTCCAGACTTCANACAGGTTACTACCACAAGTTTTTTCGGCACTATGGAAGAATAACAACACCTTTAACGACACTAACTAAGAAGGATGCATTTTCATGGACTCCAGAGGAAACTAAAGCTTTTGAACAACTTAAAGAGGTGATGTGCAAAACTCTTGTCTTGAACACTCCAGACTTCACAAAAACCTTTATTGTGGAATGTGATGCCTCGAGAAATGGAATTGGTGTTGTCCTAATGCAAGAAGGAAGGCCCCTGTCTTTTGAAAGTCGTCCACTAAAGGGAAAAGACTTACACAAAACCATTTATGAGAAGGAAATGATGACAATACTACATGCATTGAAGAAATGACGTCCTTACCTAATAGGTAGGAACTTCAAGGTCAAAACAGATCATGATAGTCTTAAATACTTCTTGGAACAAAGACTATATTTAGAAGAACAAAAAAAATGGGTAACCAAGATATTGAGTTATGATTTTGAAATAGTCTATAAAAAGGGGAAGAAAAATGTTGTGGCAGATGCACTCTCAATAAAGGATGAAGATGTTGAGGCCTTTCTCTGTGCTATCTCAATCATCCAACCCGATTGGATAATATAAGCAAGGGATGAATGGAAGAATGATGAAAAAGTGTGGACTATCATTCAAAGATTGCAGTAGGATTCCAGTGCATCAGATACATTTACATGGAAAAATGATTCACTATGGTACAAAGATCTCTTATATTTATGTAAGAACTCCCAACTCAAATAAAAGGTACTATTGGAATTGCACACCTCTCTAGTAGGAGGGCACTCAAGATTTTTGAAAACCTACCATAGAGTCAAGAAGAATTTTTTTGGGATGGCCTTAAAACTGATGTTCAATGGTTTGTGGCAGAGTGTTTAGTTTGCGAACAAAATAAGGTGGAAACAATTAAGACCCCAAGTCTTTTATAACCATTAGCCATCCCAAGTCAGTGCTGGGAGGAGGTTTCGATGGATTTCATCACAGGGTTACTGAAGTCTGAAGGAAAGAGTGTCATCATGGTGATTGTTGATAGACTGACCAAGTACACACACTTTTGTGCACTCTCTCATCCTTTCAAAGTTAGTATAGTTTCCACCGCATTCATGGAGATAGTTCAAAAGCTACATGGCAGCCCAAAGATTATTGTAAGTGACAGAGATCCCATCTTGACTGGACATTTTTGGACATAATTATTTTCTTGTTTGGGTACTCAATTGGCTTATAGCTCATCCTATCATCCTCATTCTGATGGTCAAATTGAGATAGTGAACAAATGTCTAGAAGACTACCTTCATTGCTTTGTCTCTAATAAACAAACACAATGGTTCAAATGGTTACCCTTGGCAGAATGGTGGTATAACACTTCCTTTCATACTGCAACAAAAATGACACCATTTATGGAACTTTATGGATATCACCCTCCTTCCATCACTTCTTCTCTAAAAGAAAAATATAAGGTTCAAGCAGTGGAAGATCACATCAAGAATCAACAACAAGTTCTCGAAATTTTAAAGGACAACCTGACCATGGCAAAGAATCGCATGAAACAACAAGTAGATCAACATCGTAGTGAAAGAAGTTTTGAAGTAGGGGATTGGGTGTTTTTAAGAATACAACCATACAAATAGATGTCCCTCAAGAAAGCCAAGAAAGATAATAAATTATCACCAAAGTACTATGGCCCTTATAAGGTGTTGCAAAAGATTGGTACTATGGCATACAAATTGGAGTTGCCTGCATCTTCACGAGTACACCCAGTTTTCCATGTTTCATGCTTAAATAAGGTTATAGGTGACAAGATCCCTGTTCAAACTATATTTCCAGAACTTTATGAGGAAGGAAATATCATATTGGAGCCTGAAGTCATCACTAACATAAGAATTCGTCAGCTGAGGAATAGATCCATTTCAGAATATCTCATTAAANATAAGGTTATAGGTGACAAGATCCCTGTTCAAACTATATTTCCAGAACTTTATGAGGAAGGAAATATCATATTAGAGCCTGAAGTCATCACTAACATAAGAATTCGTCAGCTGAGGAATAGATCCATTTCAGAATATCTCATTAAATGGAGGAAACTATCGGCTGAAGATTCCACTTGGGAAGATGAGTCTTTTATACAGAAGGATCCAGAGTTACTCAAGCGTTGCGGACGACACTTGTCTCAAGGGGAGGGGCATGTTAAGCCCTAATATTAGCTCATTACCCCTTAATTGGGGCATATTACATTAGTAATGTTATATTATTTATGTCAGCTTTATTCCATTAGTTGTAATTATACCTCCTAGTCTCCTATATATACCAAGGAGACATTTTCATTTGGAATCATCTTGTACTTGGACATTTAAGTGGGGTAAAAGGAGGTTTCCCCCTTGAAGAGGATTATTATCTGAAATTATCTCTTTTTCAAGGCGTTGAGTACTTTTTCTGAGGTTTTTCTATGCTATATTGATATTTGGTTCTTAACAGAGAGAAGGAACATGACAAAAAATAGAAGACACATGGCACTAGAGAAGAGGTGCCCAAGTAGCAAGACATGTCATTCATTTTTGGTTGCCAACAATCTCCTTGATTTTAGTAGTTTGTTAGATATGTTGGTACAGATGTTAGACTTGTATCTTTTTTAGGAGAATCGTAGGATAGGAAGGCTAGATCGCACTCCTAGTTGTTGTCTTGTGTTTTGATTATAAACACATATGATGAATGATATCAGGGGTGGGGCCCAAGACCAAGGGAGGTTTTCAGAAATGGAATGACTGTGTATTTTAGTATGTAATCCAGAGGGGCATGTAGCTATAAATTGTATGTTATTGAAGATTCATATGAGGTGTTTCAACATATTTTTCTTCTATTTTCTCTGTTCTATTCTTCATCTTGTTTCAATGTATTGCATATTTTAAGGATTCAAATTTTTCTTTTGTTGATAGATTCCTGATGTGGTAGACAATTTGTTGTAAGATTGCCTATTTATCATTGTTTACTGTTCAGACACATCTAAATTCTCTTTGCAGAGAGGATATCTTCTTAGAGAACATTTGTTTTTATGTTAATTATGTCATTCTTATCTTCATCATTATACAAATCTTTTGTCTGATAGGGAGCTTAAACGCCTTCAATGAGCAGATTGTTTATGACTCCACAACCTAATGGTCCATCATTGATCTGCAATGATTTCTGTTGTCTTTTTGTTTCTTTAAATTCTTTCTGACCTTTGATTTCAAACCAAGATAAAATCAATTTGTATGTTACCAAGATTACTCCCATTTACAATCTGGGGGTGACTCTTGGAGTGATAACATGATCTATTACTTATTTCCTACACAGATGTAGATTGGGCAGGTTGCATTGATGATCAACGAAGCACCAATGGAGCAACGTTCTACTTGGGTGAGTGTTTAGTATCATGGATAAGAAAGAAACAATAATCAATATCATTATCTATAGCCGAGGAAGAGTATATTTCAGCAACAACATGTTGTACACAAGTTCTATGGATGAGACAAACTCTTACAGATATACAGGTTGAGTATGATGAGCCCATTCCAATCTATTTTGATAATACAAGTGTCATCAGTATCTCAAAGAACCCAATGATGCACTCCAAGACGAAGAACATTCCAATAAAGTATCACTTTCTATGAGAATAAGTTGTAGAGAAGAACATCAAAGTTGAATATGTGGGCACAAAAGAACAAGTGGCAGACATATTTACAAAACCGCTTCCATGGGAATCCTTTGAGTATCTTCACCAGAGGCTTATAGTAATTTATACTCCAAAATGAATTATTTTGAATTCTTATCTTATATGTATCAAATGTACATGAGGAAGCACCATAAAGAGGAAAATTCAGGTTGAGAGATCAGTTTCAAGAAGAGTTCAGTTAGGGGAGCAGCCCCAGATGGAAAGATACATTTTCCATTGATGAAAAGGGGGGAGAGATTTATCAGATGCAGAGAATGTTGGGAATGTGTAATATTATTTTGATGTGGGTGTGTGGGCGTGTCAGATTCAACAACTGTGTCTGATGATCCCAATTTTTTTTTGGGCAGGTTTTGCTATTTTTAGTGGTTTTCTAAATTAATCCCGGATTAAGGGATTAGGGTTTTGGTAGCTACAGAATACCTAAAAAAATGCATATATTGTATGGTGAATGGTGAAATTAATATAATGAAGAGTTGAAAGGTGCGACACCAAGGAAGGATGGTTTTCTCCCCAAGAATCAAAGCAACATTACAACCAACCGATGAAGAAGCCGAAGATGTCTATCTGTTGACACAAAGAAGGCAATGGCAACCACAGGGACAAGGTATGAATCCTAATATGCCATTTACATATTCTAATCGTTGGAATAATTATCCTTCTTTTAGTCAAGCAAATTACCCTCCCTTCAATCAAATGAATTACCCACCCATGCAACAAACAAACCCTCCCTTTGTAGACCCAACAATATGGACACCTTGGCTTTCACAACAACAACCTTACCTTAACCAATGGAATACAAATTGGAGAGGTCAACAACCCTCGTTCCCGAATCAATTTCCTCAATTTCAATCACAATTTCAACAACCACTCTCTTTACCATCAGGTACTCCACCGAATAATCAAATGATGAGGCCCCAACTAACTATACAACCTAACCCTAACCCCAATAATAAGACTGTGCAATGCATTGATATTCAAAACCAGCCTATACTTTATCTTCTCCCTGCACAATGAAATGATATTCATTTATGATCTGGGAAAATAGTAGAACCTATCATTGATGATGTTACCTCTTCCGATTCCAATAAAGAAGAAATAAAAAAGCACGATGTACCTGAAGAGGTACAACCGTCCTAAAAAACTATTGCTAAAACATCAGAACCACCATTCTCTGAGCATTAAGCTTTGACTAAAACACCTGAGCCACCTGCTTTCAATATTCTAGAGGAATTACAAAATCTCTATGTCAAAATTCCACTATTACAAGCACTAAGAGATGTACCAATTTATGCCAGAACTATGTGAGACATTTGTGTTATGAAACCTGGTAGGAAAACTAAAGATCCCCTCACAGTTCATGTCATGGGTGATTTGTTTGCACTAATGTCGGGTAAAGATCCTCCAGTTAAATATGGTGATCTCGGCCATCCTACCGTCACAGTGCAAATTGGAAAAACAATAATTTCTCAAGTTTTGGTAGACTTAGGTGTTGCTATCAATATTATGACTCTTGAAACTTCACAACTATTACAACTGAAGGATGAAATCAGAGATACCCCAACCATTCTAGAATTAGTTGACCATTCTACAATCAAACCGGAAGGAGTCATTGAAGACCTAATCATCTCAGTTGAGTCCTGGAATTATCCAGCTGACTTTGTGGTATTACAACCTAAAACAAAGTTGGGGGGTCACCCTCTAATTTTGGGTAGGCTTTGGCTAGCCACAACAGATGCCTTTATCAGCTGTAAATCTGGTTCAATGACAATTTCCAATGGATATGAGACCAAACAACTTACTCTCTACCCTCACACTACACCCTTGATTAATAATGACAATTCCTTATGGGTGGACTTTGATGATCAAACTACTCAACCTATATTGACTATCGGACAAGCCTTAAGCCTTAAAGATGCCACTGAGGATGAAGTAATTAATACTTTTATTTGTGAACCCTCCTCTGTGACTTCAAAAACACATAATCAACTAGATGCACTTTTGGAGTCAGATACCCAGGAAAACCTTAACTCTAAAGACCTACCTCAAACATCAGCTACCATCTCTTCTAAAAGTATACCAGTAGAAATTGAACCTGGAAAAACACTGAATATAAACCCCAACTTGACAGTTGCTGAAACACAACAATTAATGAAGTTACTTCTTGAACATAAGGAAGCATTTACATGGGACTATACAGATATGAAGGGAATCTCTCCTGAATTATGTACTCATTGTATCTATATCAAGGAAGATTGTCGATCGATCTGCCAATCTCAACGACGAATGAACCCTAATTTAAGAGAAATTCTTAAAGAGGAACTTCAAAAATTGCTTAATGCAGGGTTTATATATCCTATATTTGACAATGAATGGGTTTCCTTGTTGGTAATAGTTCCTAAGAAAAACAGGAAATGGAGAGTGTGTGTAGATTATAGAGCCTTAAATAAATCCACTCAAAAAGATCACTTTCCGTTACCATTCATTGATCAGGTGTTAGATAGTTTGTCAGGGAATAAATTCCTCTCTTTCTTAGATGGTTTCAGTGGGTATAACCAGATCAAAATTTTACCCCAAGACCAAGATAAGACCACTTTTACTAGCCCCTGGGGAAATTTTGCTTATAGAGTCCTCCCATTTGGACTATGTAATGCATTAGCAACCTTTCAAAGAGCAGTTATGGGAATCTTTTCTGATATGATTAATGACTCTATGAAAATTTTTATGGATGATTTTACCCCTTATGGTGCCTCTTTTGAGGAAACACTACAAAACCTTGAGAATGTACTTAAACGATGTATACAAGCCCACCTCTCCTTAAGCACAGAAAAATGTCATATGATGATGAGTGAAGGAGTAGTACTTGGACATTTTATTTCATCTCAAGGAATTCAGGTGGATCCATCCAAGATAAAAGTCATTAAAGACCTTCCTATTCCCAAAACCCAAACAGATGTGAGAAGTTTCTTAGGACATGTAGGATACTATAGAAGATTTATCAATTTTTTTTTTCCAAAATAGCTTTTCCTTTGTTTGTGCTACTTATGAAAAATGTTGAATTCAAGTGGACTAATCTTTGCCATGAAGCATTTGATACACTCAAACATCAATTATCTACAAATCCTATTCTAAGAGGACCTGATTGGACACTTCCCTTTCATATATCCTCTGATGCTTCAGATACTACAATAGGAGCTTTCTTGGGACAAGAAGAAAATCATCTCCCTTATGCTATTTACTTCATTAGCAAGAATATGAGTCCTGCTGAACTTAACTATATAGTTACCGAAAATGAATTTTTAGCAGTTATTTATGCTATTAATAAATTTCAACATTACATCACTGGCTATTCTACTTTTGTCCATACTGATCACTCAACTATCAAATATTTAATGAACAAATCTGTCACAAATGCTCGAGTCACCAGATGGTTACTATTATTACAAGAATTTGATATTACAATTGTAGATAGGCCAAGAAAAGAAAATGTAGTTGCTGATTTCCTTTCTCGGTTAACACCTGATGATAATACTCCAGTAGATGATTCATTTCCTGATGAATATCTATTTGCAGTATCTGCTCATTCACCATGGTATGTAGACATCGCTAACTACTTGGTTGCAGGGAAGTTACCACCACACCTATCCCACTGAGAGAAAAGAAGAATCATTCAACAAAGTGCTCGGTATAGCTGGATAAGTGGGTGTCTTTTCCACACATAACTTGATCAAGAAATCCAAAGATGCATTAGAGAATATGAGGTTTATGATTTACTAAAATCTTGTCATGATGGCCCTTATGGAGGGCATTTTGTTGATAAGAGAACAACACATAAAATTCTTAGGATGGGTTATTATTGGCCCTCACTTTTTAAAGATGCAAAGAAATATGTTCGGGCCTGTGATAGCTTTCAAAGAATGGGTTAAACTAATCATAGAGATGAAATGCCATTAAATCCCCAGGTAGTACTCAAACCATTTGAAGGATGGGCCTTAGACTTTGTAGGACCCATTAACCCTCCATCCAATCAAAAAGTTTATATAGTGGTTTGCACAGATTATATGATCAAATGGGTTGAGGATAAAACACTCCATAGAGCTACTGAAGAAGTTGTTCTAGATTTTTTATTTGAAGATATCTTTATCAGATTTGGAGTACCTAGAGAATTAGTCACAGATGGAGGACCTCCTTTCACTTCTCATGGTTTTAAATCCATCCTTCAAAAATATCATATTCATCATAGAATGACTACACCATACCACCCCCAAGCCAATGGATAGGTGGAAAGAACAAATAAATTAATAGAAGCCATTCTCACAAAAATAGTGAAGGAAAACATAAAGGATTGGTCTCAAAGGCTCCCTGAAGCATTATGGGCTTATAGAAGTACCTGGAGAAATACTACATGATTCTCCCCCCATGAATTAGTTTATGGAAAAAGTGTTGTCTTTCCTGTGGAATTTGAAATCAAAACCTTAAGGACTGCTTTAGTTGTTAACCTTGATTTGACTGATGCACAAATAGCCAGGTTGCAAAAGATTAATGAATTGGATGAAAAAAGACTAGATGCCATTCATCAGACAACTATGATTCAACAACAAAGAACAAATTGGCATGATAGAACCATCAAGCATAAGCAATTCCAGAAAGGTAATTGGGCTTTACTATATGATTCTCGGTTTAAAGAATTTCAAGGGAAACTACGTACAAGATGGCTAGGACCTTACGAAGTGGACATTGTTTTCCCCAATGGAACAGTAAGGCTCCTCAAAATTGATGACTCTAAAACACTGTTATTAGTGAATGTTCATTGGCTCCGTCTGTACCAGCGCCCCATTTCCAAAGAAGATTTTAAGGCCACATGTGTGACAGATTCACATTATCTCTTTTTAGAGGAGCCTCTTGCCCCTCATTGCAATTATTTTTTCTGAATTTAATTTCTTTAGTATTAGATTAAATTTCTTTTACTAATAATCCCTGTCAAGGAATGACATGTTACAATTGATTCTCTTGCAGATTCTCAGGCCTACCAAGAAAGGACAATCTTACTACAAGAAGATCCAAGATTCATTTTGTGAAGCATTGATCCATCTTTCTTCAATCCATTCATCCTCACTTCCCATTCAACATCCCCATCATTCATCCTTCTTTATTTTCTTTCCTTTCCATTCACTTTCCCCATTTTTTCATTGCTGAAACACCACTATTCAACAACATTTTCCTCATTTTTCCCATTGCTGAAACACCACTGTTCAACAACATTTTCCTCATTTTCCCCATTGCTGAAACACCACTATTAAACAACATTTTCTTCATTTTTCCCATTGCTGAAACACCACTGTTCAACAACATTTTCCTCATTTTTCCCATTGCTGAAATGCCACTGTTCAACAACATTTTCCTCATTTTCCCGATTGTTGAAACACCACTGATCAACGACATTTTCCTCATTTTTCCCATTGCTGAAACACCACTATTCAACAACATTTTCCTCATTTTTCCCATTGCTGAAACACCACTGTTCAACAACATTTTCCTCATTTTTCCCATTGCTGAAACACCACTTTTCAGCAACATTTTCTTCATTTTCCCATTGCTGAAACACCACTCTTCAACAACATTTTTCCCATTCTCCCTGATGCTGAAACACCATTTCTTCAGCAGTATTTTCCATTGTTAAAATATCACTCTTCAACAAACATTTTTCCATTCTTTTCCTATTGCTGAAACATCACTTTTTCAACATTTCCTATTAATAAAAACATCTTTTTCAGCTCTTTCACTCTCACTTCTCCTATTTTCATACTACAGTATGTCCTTTCACTACTTTCTCCCATGATTAAACAAACCCTTGATACAATTTCTCTCATAAATCCAAAGTCTCTCCCATGGTTACTGCGGATCTATTATGGACAGGCACTATATTTTTCAAAGTACAAATCAAAGGTAAAGATGAGGTATGTAAACTTTATATGTAAACACAATTGAACTATGGCTAATGAGAAAATCCTGATTCATTATTATCATTCACCTAAAGTCACTATTTTTAGCCATAGTTGGGGGGGAGAAATATCAAAATGTGATGCCATCATTTCACATGAACAGACTACCGTCACTCCTTTTTACCCATCATTTCATTTTTTTTCACCATCATTTTCATGCCTTCAATCCGTAAAACTTACTCTGTCTGGGTGCGGTTACTTGACTCTCCTACTGTGCATTCTACTGAGTTGAATATCTATGGGAGGTCCTGTTATACGATATGAACCCGCCACGACAACCCTGCTAGAATTGTATCCAAAAGTCTACCAAATCTTTCAGCAGGCAGGTTGGCTGGGTTATTTTCAAAGGCTCCAGGGATTTGATCAACAACAGGTTCTTCAATTTGCTCGAATCTTCAACAATACCATTCTATTGTTCAAGGGGTTAGGATTCCAGTCACAGAGGATGATATAACACAGGTTTTGGGTCTTCCCGTCACTGGCATTCGCTGGTTCAGCCGCAAACACATTATCCTTAATGCCCATCAGGATTTTCTCTTGCCAGGAGAACAAGTTGAGCCTAAAGGCCGGGCTGTTCGACTTAGCTCATTACCGCCTCCTTGGCCGAAAGTTGCAAAGTTTCTCAAGCACTACCTTACCTGTGAAGGTCGATACCAGGTAATTTACCAGTCTGACTTTGTCTTGTTATCTCATTTATGACATGCTAGACTGGTCAATATTCCTTACTATATGCTCGAATGTCTTAAAAACATGTTGCATTATTGTAAACAGGCTAAAAAGCTCATCCTTTCCCTCACCCATCACCGCCTCGTTTAGTTACTCATCCAAAAGAGTTTTTCCCAACAAAACCCCCTCCTAAACAATCCACCCATAAACCCTCAGGAAGCTGTTGAACATTTTGAAAACCCTCATGAAGAGCAACCACAAAACCTTCCTGACCCTCCAAAAATACCTATTAATCTGCCGACAGATCGAATTGATCCAATTCCTTCCACCATACCAAGTTCGCCCCACAATTTACCAGAATCATCTACCCCTACTGTTCATATCCTTAGTGATGATTTTGAAGTAGATAAACCTGATAACCCTCCCTGCCCCATCACTGAGGAAAAACCCAAATGCAAAAGAAAGAAGCAAATTCCTACTTTTCCTTCCTTTTTACCAAAAAAACAAACTAGGGCTTCAACAAGAGCAGCCACTACTGCCACTTCCCTAAACCCCCAACCCATTTTGCTAAAAACCCATACACCTCTACCCTCCCAAACCCCAGAATTTTTACCTGTTCAACCCACGGGCATTGAAACACAAGAACCAGAAGCCCAAGATGCTATGACATCATTTTCTTTACATCAAGTAGTTGTCACACAAGAACCAACTACTCATTTAGTAGCTGAAACATAAGAACCAGCTAAAGTATTTACACAAGAACCAGCTACAACTGAAACATAAGAACTAGCTGTTGACTTCATTCCTGAAATACAAGAATCAGATGCCCATGGTGCTGCAATAGTAGCTGTTACACAAGAACCAACTACTCATTCAATAGCTGAAACACAAGAACCAGCTATAGCTGTCACACAAGAACCAGCTACAGCTGAAACACAAGAACTGACTGCTCACTTTATTCTTGAAGTTAAAGAATCACATGCCCAGGGTGCTGAAACACTATTTTCTTTTCATCAAATGGTTGAAACACAAGAATCAACTGCTGATTTTGTAGCCACTCCACAAGAACCAACTACTGAGGTTGTGACTGTTACACAAAAACCAGTCACCCCTCTTGACACACCGATGACAGATCAACAACCAGAACCAACAATGGCTTCTCTCTTACAAGAGAATGAGTTTCTAAGATCAGGACTGGAAGCTTACAAGTAAGAGTTGTTAATGGCAAAGGAAGCCTATGACAGGGAACTTAATTTGCATACCTCGGCTCGCATAGTGGCCATGGTAGAGAAAAACACAAAAGATGATCAGTATAGAGAGTATATGTGCAGCCAATGTGGGGATATTTATGATAAAGTAGGCTACAAAGTGGTTCAAATACCAATACCTGGAGCTTCCCCTGCACCTACAACTTCTGCAGTTAAAAAAGAGAAACATCCTACTGTTACACAAAAACTAGTAGGACCTTCAAAAATCCCAAAAAGCAAAGTTAATTTACAGGAACCCTGGCCGACAACAACTGTTAAATCAGAAGCCCCTATTTTTATCAGTAAAGCTATTCAAACTCTGCTTGTTGATGAATCTGTCCCTCCTGTCAAGATCAATACCCCTACTTTTATGGAACAAGCCACTTAGACTCTACCATGGCCTACCACTGATGATGCTGAAACACAAACTCTACCTATTGATGAATCTACCCCTCCTAGCAAGATCAATACCCCTACTCTTGTGGAACAAGCCACTCAGACCCTACCTCAACCTATCACTTGTGATGCTGAAACACAAACTCAACCATGGAATGAGCAGGCAATAATGGACAAATGGAAAAAGGAGTCTGCTACTACACAGTACAAAAGTTTGCAGGAGAACAAACTACTTTGGTTGAACCACATCTATTCAAACTGGGAAGCTTTGGAGCAAACATGCCAAGAATCTCGTGCCCATAAGAAGTAGAATGAAGATTTAAAAGGAAAATTGCTCCTGATGTTTGATTTGGTACAAAAATTGTTGGTTGCTAGGAAACCATTCTCAAATTACTCTCTTTTCCTTATAGAACGACTTGCATTCTTTCAGATTAAATCAATCAAACATGGAAAACCCTATGCAGTGTTCAAACCAAAAGATTTTGTTCAAACTTTTGTAGAAGCCTCTACTACTGATCAACATCTATTATGTGAGGTATATCGTCATAATGAAGCTATTCCTAAGAACAGACAGCTTAATATCAACCTTCTTGTTGGTTATATCCATATTCGGGCACTCGTCTCCTTCCTTACCAATCAGATTACATGGAAGAATGATTTTCTAGCTGCCAAGCATAATGAAGATAACTGTCTCCTCTGGATATGGCCAGAACCACAGAACGCTACCACCTTTGTTACAGAATATTACAAATTTTTGAAGAAACCAGGGATGACTCAATACATAAGGCAACTACATGCAACAATACTTCAGGATTGCCAAAAGTTTATTAAATCCACAGAGACTGTTGCCCTAGAAGAAAATAACACATTTTAGAAACAATCTTCTGAGAAAAGGCAGGAGCACAATCCTTTTAGTCCTACCAATCTTGAGACAACAATCTCTTGGGTACCAATTTACATCAAATGTGTCCAGCAATGTGCTGAAAATTGGATAGGTTATCAGTTCCATTTTCCCATTCTGTGGATTCCAGTAGAGAAGTATCAAGTTCATCATAAGTTGCCCAAGAAGGTTGAAGCAGTAGCGTGGAAAAGGCTACAATGTGTTCAAGGATTTAGAGCTCCAATAGATAGTACTTTCCATAGCTATTGCTTAAGTAATTTTCACACTTAGAGTCGGTATCCGGATTCTGATTCAGATTGAAGTTGCCTGAGGACATGCAACATTTTTAGTTGGGGGGGATGTTAGGACCCTATAATGTACCTTTTTGCTCATACTTTTTTCTATCATTACATCCTTTTCCCACTCATATTTAAGTCTACATTATCACCTTAACCTATTTCTCCAAAGGTATATAATGTTTCTTCTCTTTTCTATATGTTTAATTTGTTTTACATGTAATTTTACATTACTCTCATACTTAGCCATTAATCAGAAATATATAGTTGCTGAAATAGTTTGAACTACAGTTAATATACTATTGTTGCTTGAAGACCACGTTGCTGAAACAATCAACAGTACGCAAATCCCATTGCTGAAACAGTCCGTGATTTGCGATGTTGAAACAAAATTTCACATACAACAGTAACAAGAAGGAGCTGTTACACTGGCCACAACAGTCGTACCTTAATCCAACACCATTATAACCATCACTGCTGCTTGAAACCACATTGCTGAAGTAGTCAAACAGGGCGTAAATCCCATTGCTGAAACAGTCTGTGATTTGCGATGCTAAAACAGTATTTTTCAAACAACAGTAACAAGAAAAGATAAATAAAGAAGCTGTTACATCGGCCACAACAGCTATACCTCAAGACAACACCATTCTAACTACTGTAACAACATTTTATCCTAGTCCAGCATAGAAGATTAGATCATACTAAGAATAGGATTTGTATGTACACATGTAATTTTATGCTTATTTGTATTAAGAGGATTCTCCTCTTTAAATAGTGGAGAAATTAGCATTAGAAGGGGGATTACGAAAGGCTTAGCTAGAAGTGAATCACAGAGAAGGAGTGTGTTCACTTTGGATATTGTAGCTTGTCATATTTGACAGATGAATAAAAGATCATTATGAGCATTACTTCTTAATCCCTTTTATTTTTGGGGAATCTTGTGAGAAGGAAGGGGCCCACCTTCTTCAGAAGATTCACCCATTAGTTTCTGTAGTGTGTTAGTATTGTTTTTATCTATACCTTGTTAAAACTCTGTTTTGTTGAAACTTTGTTTCCACTGATTGTTACATCGTTTTCATACAATTCATTCCTAGGTAACTGATAATCATTTTGATTGGTAATTGCATTTGCAGAATGATTTTATGAAAGTGTGATAGTCAGAGACAGGTGTTGAAGATTCCTTCTTTGGGGAATAGGGTCTTGTTCTCTGTTACAGAATAGTTAGCCTTCAGTACTTGTTAATCATTTTGATTGGTAATTCTGTTTGCAGAATGAGTTTATGAAAGTGTGATAGTCAGAGACAGGTGCTGAAGATTCCTGCTTTGGGGAATAGGGTCCTGTTCTCTATTACAGAATAGTTAGTCTTCTTTGCAGTGTGTTGAAAGGTTCCTTTTTCCTAGGTTTCTATTTCTTAATGTAATCCAGGATTCTTCTGATAATTATTTCCTTTCGAATCTTAAAACTCTGCAATAGATAGATTTCTTTCACTATAATTCAAGGTAGAAATTCAGTCTGTTCAAGGCAAGGTGTGATTAGTGTAACTTTTTGGATTGCTTTTGAGATTGAGCATATACAGTGTGTGTTTGCCTTTGAAATAAGCATACTTCCATGGGTTGACAATTTATGTGACACTTGATTGTTTTAAATTAATAATCAATTATAGTGACCAACAATTATATCCCTTTAACAACCAATGGAGCCATAAAAACCATTAGGGTGAGTCATCCCAAATGTCTTAGGTTACTTAGACAACCTCAGATAGGGCTTTCTCTCACTGTTGAGGGTGTGTTCAATATGCTCGTCAACCAATGGCACTAGAAGGAGGGCCTGAAATATATTAATGGCATGAAGGGGTCGAAAGACACCTACTTACAATCTCTCTCCAGTTATAACTCATAGTCACTTAGATTCCACTGTTGTACCCAATACAACCACTACATCTGAAGCTCAACCTATTATTCCTATCGAACTTGCAAGACTGCTTCCTTAGGGAATTGATGTATAAGAGATTATCCAAAATTATTTTCAATCAATAATAAGAACCCAAGACACGTTGGCCAAACTTAGACAGTTTAGTGAACAATTACATAGACCTCTTGATTTTTCCAATCAACAGGAAGATACTCTTTCCACTGGAACACCAAATTACGCACTACATTATATCTTTATTAACCCATTGGAAATGCTTATTATAGGTGTTGGCGGATCTAGACTTCCTCCTTCACCACCCGACCATTCTCCACCTCCTTCAGGAGGAGAATCCTTTGATGAAGACAATTCATCTTCTGAACAATCTCAAACTTCAAATAATTCACAGATTTCATCCCATATGGCTAATCAAAATAATCTCATCATGCCTTGGCTTGACCTAGATGTTGTGGTCGTACCAGGGCCCCAACATCCTTTACCTAAGCATCCTAAAAAATGGTTACCTAAGTTTGATCCCGATTCCAAACAATCAACTAAGGATCATATAAACAAATTCATGTTGGATGTTAAGCTAAGAAATGGAGAACATGAAGATGTCATATACAAGATTTTTCCTTATACCTTCGAAGGAAATGCTTCCACATGGTACTTCACATAGCAACCTCAAACTATTTTTTCCTGGGATAGATTTGAAACCTTTTTCTCAAAAACTTTCGGAGACAAAATATCTCCTAAAGTCTTAGTCATGGAGTTATCTAGTATCAAGATGAATCCCAAAGAGAAATTTGAATATTTTAACAAAATATTTCTTACACTCAAAAATAAGATCCATGCAGATTCTATGCCTGTAGAAAATATGATTGTTTCTTATTATGTTAAATCTTTTCATCATACTACAACCATGTGGGTTAAAATATATAAAAATAATACTCTATTAGAAGATTTTGAAGAAGCATTTCTCATTGAAAGGGACATTCTCAACTTGAAGACACAAATCCTAAAACTAAATCAACCTCTTCTTCCAAGAAGAATATATAAATTCTTACCAAAACACCTTCAAATAAGAAAGATCACAATCCCATAGATATGAAAAGTTTTCAAAAATCCTTTCAAAAGTTATCCAACCAAGTTCTAGATCTGAAAAGAGCCACAGAGGAAGGATCTTCTAGTAAAGGAATTTATCGAACACCGTTTAGTAGACCACCTCCAAATCCTCCCAATAGATCAACCCTAGTAGCTAAAGGCTTGAGTTTAGAAGGATTGCACCACACTATACAGGCCTTATTAACTAGAGCTGATAATACTTATGATGTCCCAGTTGAACAACAAAATGATGTAGAAAATGAATATGAGGGAACACCTAATGAAGAAGATTCACCCCCTCCATATTTCAAACATTTTTCAGATAACATTTTTCAAGCCAACTTTGAAACCATACACAATAATCAACATCCTTATAATACTCATAGTGAAAATCAGCCTAAATATCAAAAAAAATATGCGCTTGATGCAAACAAAAATGAAACATCAAAACAAATGAAACAGGTTGAAACAATAAAGAGTTTTTCTTTCTCTGATCTAGAATACAACCCTATTGAGGATTTCGAGAGGGTAAAATAAAAAATTTCAATCTACAAGATTCTTAACTTTCCCTACATCAAACAAAAACTGTTACAAAGCATAGCTTAAAAAAGTAACAATAAAATGAAAGATTCTCTAGACAAAAGAACAATTGAAAATAGTAGTAACAAAAAGAAGGATGTTTTAGACAAAGGTGTACCTGAAAAGAAGGATGTTCTGGATAATAGTGTAGAAAATATGGATAAAATACCCTCAGACGCAACAGATAAAAATCAGTAGCCCCCAAATCCTTCTCTGACACCATGAAAGAGGTTTAGCGTGCCACTATTTCTATTAACATTCAAAATCTTTAATAGAAATGTGCATAATTATATGGTGTACTCTGGGGTGTCATCAAATGTGATGCCTTTGCTAGTTTGTCAAAAAATCAATGCTAAATTTAGTCCATTTGATATTAAAATCATTCAGCTAGATATAGCTAATGTCACCATGGTTGGGGAGCTTAAAGATGTTTTTATCGGGTTATCATATGATCCGAAAGTAGATCAGATGATCGACATATTAATAGTTGATATTCCTGAAGTGTATGGCATGTTCCTAAGAAGGGATTTGTCTGAACAACTTCATGGTTATTTTTCCACAGATTGGGCTCACCTATGGTTACCTCTCAATGGTCTGCCAAATAAACTTAGCGTCAATAGGGAACGTTATCTAAAATACATAGTTATAGATCTAAATGATCTAAACGAACCTTTTGTTCCAAGTGTGAATGCATTAGAAATCAAGGTATGAATACCTTCTTTGGAAAATTTGTTGTTGAAATATCTACTATTGCATACCCTAATCAACAATTTGAAATATCCATTTGCACTCAAGTAACTGCCTCTAATCATGTTGTGAATATTGTAGATAGTTGTGAGAATGATGGAATTTGGTCTTTGTACTTTGACTGGTCTAAATCGCGTGAAGGAGCCGATGTCAGTTGTTTATTGATAGATCCCAAAGGTAATAAGGCATTAATTGCTTATAGATTAGAATTTGACTGCACAAATAATACATCAGAATATGAAGCTCTCTTGCAGGCACTCAAGAAATCCATTGACCTTTACGTCCAATGCCTAGTTGTATTCGACAATTATGAAATTTTGGTCAAGTAGGTAAAAAATGTTATTCACTGTGTATCTATTCATCTCAAAAACTACCAGACTGAGGTATGGAACTTGATTAATAGATTTATCACCTTTAATATAAGTTCTATTCCTAGATCTAGTAATTCTGAAGTAGATTTGTTGGCAAATGTAGCATCAAAATTATTGTTTGCTAAAGGTTTCTCTCCTAGTTCATTTTTTGTTGAATTAATATTCAGGCCGTCAATTCCAGATAATATCACTAATTGGCGAGTGCTTGATGATGATCAATAGATCATAATTTTTTTACATATGGAAGACACTTTCCAAGGTGTTGTGATCCACGATCGATTGAAAGTTCATCTGACATGGTAAATTCTATCCTTAAATCTGTCATCAGATTAGAAACATTTTATTATTTTACATGAAAAATTTAAAGGAGTAGTTAATTGTAAAATGAATAGTTCCTCACTGCAATATGAAACCATAAACTTAGGAACAAACAATATTATCAACTTAATGAGAACTTTTCCGAGTTCTCATTTTTTCAAGGGTCACATTTTTTTTACCTCGTTTTTAAAAATGGTGCTACTGGTAGCACTCCCCTCCCTTTTTAGGTGTTATTTTGATATTTTAAATTTTTTGTTCCATAATATTTCCACAATAATTTTTTTTAATGCTCATTTTTCATATATTTTCAATTTTTTTAATTATTATTATTATTTTTTTCAACCGTGTTTTAAGTCATTTTTCCATCTTTCAATCTTAAAAATATTTTTTACCATTTACTTTTTTGAAATTAAGATTTTTCATATAATTGTGTCTCAAATAATTGATAGTTCCATACTTTTAAAATATAGTGGAAAACATCATTTTAAACAAAATGTTTACCTTTACTTCAATACATAAAAAATAATTGTAATCAAATAACACTATTTTTGAATATTTAACCAAAAAAAAACAAAAATTTATTTTAATTTTATAAATTAAAAACTAAAAAACAATTGAAATTAATAAAAAATAAATAAAAAGAAAATTTTTATTTAAAAAAAATTAAAGAAAAACTTAAAAAACTAAAGAATAAAAAACATAAAATTTAAAATTATATATAAAAAAAATGATGAAAAAAATAAAAATAAAAAACTAACTTTATGAGAAAAACACTTTTAAAATGTTAATATATATATATATATATATATATATAACCTTCAAAATATATATTAATTTTATAAAAAAAATTAAAAACAAATTAAAAACTATATATAATATAAACTATATAATTAATATATAATTTATATTATATATAAACTAAATATAATATATATAGTTTATATTTTATATATAAACTA
>JASDQU010244469.1:97160-107512 GCA_032191745.1 Picea mariana
TTCTTTTTTCAGTTTTTTTATTGTTTTTTTTTTTTAATTCTCTTTTTGATTTTTTTTACGTTTCAAGGTCAATTTTGGTTTTGGATTTTTTTAAATATGTATATTTTTTTTAGATTATTGTTTTTTTTGAAATTTTTTATTTTCACTTTTTTTTTCGACCATTTTTTTAATGTTTTTCATTTTATTTCATATAATTTGGGTTAAAAAAAAAGTTGAGAAGATTTTGTCCTTTCCATTTATTTATTTTTCAATGTAAATTTAAGAAGAAAAAAACTATTAGTAAATAAATTTTGAAGTGACCATTTTATATCGAATTTTGGGTTTCTTTTTTTTGCATAGGGATCTATTTTCAAAACCAGAGTTTCAATTAGGTTGAAATGAGCCATAATTTTAACCTTTAGAAAAAAAAAGTTGCTTCAGTTATGGTCACTTTTTTATTTAGGTGTTAATTTTAAGATTTTTCTAAGCTATTGTATGAGTTTTGAAGGTCATGCTTGAAAAATGTTGTAATTTTGACCACGTTTGAAAAAATGGTGCTACTAGTAGCACCACTTTTGGATTTGGTGTTGATTTTCATGTTTTTTATGCAAAATTATGAGTTCTTTTGGGATATAATTCTCGTTTTGAGGTCACAGTTCTCGTTAAGTTGGTAATATTGTTAACACATGATCAGCCTCAGAACATTAATTTGGGCAAAGGGTGTACACAACAAGAAAAGTCAACATTTATTAAACTTTTCAAAGAATTTAAAGATGTGTTCATTTGGACTTATGACGATCTAAAAAAATTTGATCCAAACATAATAAAACATGTAGTCCCCATGAAGCCTCAAGCCCAACTGTAACATCCCTCTCTTGTGCATCTTGAGCGAACTTATTATTTGAGGAAACTTGCTTGCAAGTGATCCAGATTATTATACTATTAAGAATTTGATTATGATTATGAGGTGTTATGGGTTGATGACATGTTGTTTTGTTGCACTAACATAGAAAGGTGCTATTGACTCAGTTTTACTGAGTGTGCAGGATTTTGGACCTCGAGGATGCAAAGGCATCGATGAAAACCCTTAGACTCTAGATCGGGTCAGGGAGTGGTCTATTGGGGGTTTGATTATTGTATATATGACATTTATGCATCTGATTAGATGATATGATTATGGATACTATATCTGTCATGATTCATTGATGATGCAGGCTGACAATAGCTTGTCGACCAGACTCACAGGTGGAGCAGAGGGGTCACGCACGACTACCAAAGACATTGAGGGAGAGGTGTCAACAATAGCCCTACCACATCCTACTAGCACTCTCGTCGTGGCTCGAACTGTAGGTTAACGACTACCTAGTTCAAGAAGACCCATGATGTCGTGACAGCCGACTGCGACAGTCACTCATAATGATTCTAAGGGGCGCGCAATAAGGCAGGGTCATTATTCCTTAGAGGCCCTTAGTATCCCACAAGATCACCTAGTGGAGTATTGACTCCATGGGTTTTTTATGTCTACCAAGTCAGCCAAGAGGTGAGTGGCACCCTTGCAACATGTAGTGTGTCCTGAAGGGCACGTCGTGCAAAGGAAACAGAATGAGGCGAGTGGCACCCTTGGAGCACCTAGTGCATCCTGAAGGGCATGTCATGTTGTTAAATATTAAATGAATAAACCTATATGGCCTTAGAACGAATATTGTGATGAGAAAAAATTAAAACAAATTCCCTAGTAAAATGTCGCCCAGTCTAGGAAATTAAAGTCTAGGTCTAAGAGATACGTGTGATAAAAATAAAAATATATATTTATATAACAATAACAATAAAAATAAATAAATAATAATGATAATCATCATTAACCATGTGACGAGAAAGGGGTAAGCAATTCATTAATTTATATAAAAAAAAAATCTTTGGGGGATAAAAATTAAAAAAGGAGGAAAAGGGGAAATAATTGTTTTGACTCATATGTTAATTAAAAATTTATTAATTAAAAAGAAAAAGAGAAAAAGTTAATTTTATACACCTGCCAATTTGAGTTTTAAATGAAAAGGCAAAGAGGGAAATTTAGAAGAATTAGGAAACTAGGAAAAAGTAGGAAACATAAAAAGAAAGGGGAAACACAAGGAAAAAGAAGAAAGTCTAACTTAGTAAGGTATCTAGCATTTAAGAACTTTCGAAAGTAAACTCAACTAGTAAATTAGTAAGGGGGGAAGTCATTAAAACTTTTAATGGAATATGGGGACACCTAGGAGCGATTCTAGGAATGATTTTAGTTGGGTGAGGGAGATAAGGGTAATTAATTAATTAAGGAAATTAATTTATGGTGCAATGAAGGGGATGGGTGACACTTGTACGAGGAGGATTATTATGAATTAAATTAATGAACAATGAATTAAATGGGATTTTGGGAAAGTGAATGAATTAGAAAATCTATATAAATGAGGGAGGAGGAGAATGGTGGATCTCTTCTGTTATGTGTAATGTTACATTGTAGAATTTTAGACTTGAATGACTTAGCTTGTGGGAATTGGGATACCCATCTCAGTGAGGAGTGGTAGCTCAGCCTTGCAAGGTGAGCTGGGAGCTATTTGATTCTCTGGTTAGTGTGCGTGGGCCCTTTGCGGCTCGGGGGATAAGGGGGAAGAAAAGTACCCCTAGTGTTGGCTTGGAGGTACTAGTGAAGTCTCATCGATCAACAAGCGGGGGCTGCATGGAGCACATGGGACAAAAAATCAAAGAGGGTTACTTGGGATACAGTATGCTTCCTTTATTTCTGCATGATATATTATTAGTATACTTTACGCTCTTAGTCTGTATGTTTAATTGGGAAAAGAAAATGATCAACTTAGCATTTTAATTGATGACGGATTTTCCCCATAGCCTTAAGCTCGTTTTTTATTGATTCCCTTGGCTTTCGATCCCCGCATTTCTTGACCCTCCTATGGTTTTGTTGATTGTGATGATTGCGGTTTATATATATATATATATATATATTTTCCTTCGTCCCTAACTCATCAGTCCACGCCTAAGCAGTCGACCAGGAGGCTAATCTACGGTCATCACTTTGATGTTAACAAACCTATGGATCTAAATGCCATGATTTTCTGTGAGTGGATGTTGAGCGAAGGATGTGTTGCCCAGTTGTCTAGCCCTGTTGATTGCTCCAGGTAGAGTGTTTTCTAGCACCTTGATGTGGATAATTAACCCTGCACTTTATTGATTGATGGTGAAGTTTCTCTTCTTCCTTCCTTGCATTTTTGGCCACCGGTTGTGACTGAAATTTGCCCCTTGTTAATAGGGCGATTTTCCACTTCATAGAACTGCTTTTCATTCTACTTTAAGGGAGGATTTACCCTGTGATTTTATTCCCTTGGCTTGTTTTTTTTCTTCTCCATAAAAGTCCTGCGCCTTGCTGGGTGGCAGGGAGTATTGGTGGGCATTTGTTTACTTTTAATTGACTACAATTGCTTGGAAAAACCTCACCCCGTTGATGTTAAAACTCTTCCCACCTTCTTAATAAACCATTGATTCGAATGATAGTGTTTTGGTGGCAGCTAACGAATATGTATTATCTCTTAGATTATACATTTATTTAATGAAAACGAAAAATATTCCTTTCTATTGTGTATAATGTACAACGATTATGTAATGGAAATTGCGAGCATATTTAATTCACATGCTTATATTTTACTGTATAAAATTTTACCTTAATAGAATTTTAATGCATAGCATTTTATTGTATAGAATTTTACACGCTTATATTTTATTGTATAGAATTTTAATGTAATAGAAATTTGTTTGTATAGAATTTTACCACAACCTGCCAGGGAATTTCATTATGGTACCCTGTACCTTCTTTTCTTTTACTTGATAGCGATCTATGTTATCTAGGTTATCTTTAAACAATGATTACTCCTCTGAAAATGCTTTCTTTTCTTTGGCAAATTCTACTTGGAGTTTGTTCATCCACGAACTGTTATCTAAGGCGCATCAAATAAATTCTCCAGGTGCCTTCCACAACGAAGTTACCCTTTTTCTTACCTATATTTGATTTTCCCTCACTGAGATATGATTGCACCTTATACCTACGTTTCCTGTGACCATGATTTACCCAGAGCCACAAAATTTTGTTATATCCTTGATAGTTGACTGACAACAAAATTCTAGACAGAATTTATCACCAATTCATCAGCGAATGCAATTGTGATAAGACATCATTTCACCCCGTTTTATGGACCACGAATTGTGTTGGACCAACGAATCCATGCCTGGGCATGCGTTTTTTGTGTTGGGCATTCATTGTGTTAAACCCAACGATTCCATGCCTAGGGGGGTTTGTTCTTAATGTCTGTGATTTTTTGTTTTAGGTTTGCGTGTTTGCATTGATTAATAAAGTGGTTTTTACTCTCCTGACTTTCACCTTGCCCAACAAGACTTTAACCACAAGTGGATTGATACCTGCATTTTCTTTAACCCCTCTGCTCAATTGCGTTTTTATTTTCCCAACGATTAGTGGGTTGACTCCTGCGTTTGGTTATCCAGACCAAACAATTTTATCTCTGGCAGTGATATTTTATGGCCAAATCTTAGCTCTAAATAATATCTGTTAGTGTGGCTAAACATATTATTGGTGTTTGAATTTTTCGGTGTTTTTAATGTCTCACCATCTAATTATAGGTAGGATCTGCCTTATTAAATGTTGCCAGCATAATCGTATTATCATTACTCTCTGCGTTGCCAACATATTTATATATTGGACAGCATGGTTATTTTTACAATGATAACATCTTTGTACCTTTAATTTATAGACATCGATAGACCTTTAAACATTGGAATGTGTTATGATGATTATGCTATGAGATACAGATTTTACCAATGAACTATTTGTCTTAATGACTATTATGTTAGGAGATACAGAGGAAATAACTTGGAACAATCCACTTTAACCTTTTTATGTTAGCCATTATCCCTTTACAAATGTTGACGGGTTATATATTGATATGGTTAATACCACTACCTTGTATCGTTATTTTATTTGGTCATATGTTAACATTGTCCATGTTTCGTAAATATTATGATTTAGTTGTATTAACCATTATCTTATATTAACCTTATCAATGATATTTCCACTATCCTTTATTGCTAATTTTTCTTTATAAAGTCATGTACCTTAATAATTGTATTCGAGGTGCGCAATTTGATTGTGTTGCACAAGGAAATTGCGGTGTTGCTTGAGTGTCCTAGTCGTCCGACAGACTTGTCGTTGGGTGCTATGGCTAGTCATCAGGTGCTTAGCTAGTCCTTGATATCCTAGCGCATTGATCTTAGCTGGGTTTGAGGGTCAAGTTACATTGTTGCACCATAGTTGTAGTTGCGCCCATCACCTAGCGATGACATGATTCCTGATGAGGGGATCATTGTGCGCCCTACGGGATACAGGCAAGGGATAACTGGGCTGGGGTCTGTACTACCCATTGTGGGCGTTGTTCATTGTAGTTGTTCAACGTTGGGTGGAATGCCTTCATGCGTTTGGTTAGCATGCCTTGAGGTTCTAGCCTTGTTTGTCAAGGGCGTCGTGTCAGGAGCAAGATGTTGTCCCTTAGCTTGTAGGCATGTCTTGTTTGCGTCGGGCTGGTAGTCATTCCTCCTTTTTGTTCTACGTATGTTTCTCCCAGTTTCCCTCATGCTATTGCATGGAGTCATAGTGTGTGTTGTATGGACTGCGTGCTTGTGTTCCTCGTCAGTGGTATGGTTAAACTATTGTCGTCGTCGCCTTCTTTCCCCCTAAAAAAAATTAAAATTGCACTTCTTCTTCACTTGTAGTCGCAACGATGGGGTCATTACATATGGTATCAGAGTGGGTTCAACCCTGCGACTGTGGATCGCCAAGATTTCCACGACAGTAAACCCGTGAGTATTAACCATTTCATTAATTAAAAAACTTAATGTGTTCATATGGTGATCGCATTTAGAGGATGCCTCAGAGCTTCGCAACATGGTTCCATGGAAGGGGGTGCGATGCCTCTAGCAGTTCCCACACCCTTGTAGTTGAACCCCCAAGGTGAAGAACAAGTCCTTGGGATGGATTCGCTTGTAGTAAGGGATGATGATGGTATGAAAAATCCCTTCCCTGTAATGTCAAGGGCCTTGATTCATCATCGGTACTGAGATAAGGCCAGGGCACCTATACCCCTGAGGGTCCACAGTGCACCCTAATTAGTACTGTTAGCATCCACCGAGAACTCGAGAGAGTTGAGTTCTCGAGTCCACGAGTGTCATGGCTAGCTATGTCATCGAGGCATGGTTGTAGAGAAAGGCATTTTTCTTCACACTTCATGATTATGACCTCCAACATGAAGGTCCACATGGAAGTCTTCAACTAAAGGGGAGCGCTCTTCTTGGTGGAAGACCTCCTATTGTTTTTGAACATGACCATCRAAGACGTGACATGGGAAATATTTGAGGAACGGTTTCGAGTGAGGTATCTTTCTRAGAAATTCATTGAGCATCATCTCAATGAGTTCGTTGCCTTGTGACAAGGAAACCGCATGGTGCCCGAGTACGAGGTCCGTTTTGGAGCTCCTTCAGTATGCTCCACATMAAATTACCCAGAAACTTAGGGCCAATAAGTTTGAGTTGGGCCTTATTGTTGGAATTCAGCTTCTACTTTGGGTACCGAAATTACTGAACTGAAGAAGGGGTGTTGGACTTGTGGGGAGCCACTCTACCAACGTGACTTCCCTATGGAGAGGACTAGAGCATCTGGATCAACCAGACCCACTACCGTGAGAGATTTGGGCAAGGACCATAGGATTCATGTAGTGGTGAATAATCGCCAAGCAGAGCACCAGTCGACTGTGCTCGAGACATTAGGTATCGTCGCTGACTAGACATTTAGTATTTTGATAGATCTCGATGCTACTGTGAGTTCCATTTCTGGTGCAACACTAAAAAAAAAAGGATTAAGGTAAAGGCAGTTGAACATAATGAGTTTAGCTTCGTAGAGATGGCTTCAGGAGCCAAAAAGAAGGTTGGAGGAAAGGTGACGGGATGTACCCTTAACCTGGGAGATTTTTTCACCATGGACAACCTGTACGTCATGATCTTAGGATCTTATGGCATTGTAATCGGTATGGTCTGGATAGAATTGCATGAGGCGATACTCAATTGTAAGATGAAAATGTTGAGTTTGGGTCGATGATGAGGGACACAAATGCATGATTGTAGGACAGAACTAGGGAGTTTCCCCGAGGTTCATCTCTTTCTTGTAGTTACGGAAGAGAATGTGCAAGGGATGTAAGCTTTATGTGATACTTGCATTAAACGATAAGGGAGTAGCAAAAGGTCTAGAATACCTTCCTGTGGTGAGAGAGTTTGCGGACATCTTTCTGGAGGAGTTACTTGGGATTCCACCAGAGAGGGATTTGGAGTTTACCTTAGACATAAAATCGGGGACTAAACCAATAGTGAGAACACCTTATTGTATGTCAACCCCGGAGTTATAGGAGTTGAGAATGCAACTGAAGGAGTTGTTGGACCTGGGACTTATACGTCTGAGTGTGTCACTGTGAGGTGCACCTATCATTTTCATATGAAGGAAGGATGGGTCGTGGAGACTATGCATTGAATACCATAAATTAAACAAGGCAACGATCAAGAATCAATATCCATTGCCAAGTATTGATGATCTATTCGATCAGATGAAGGGTGGGACAGTGCTTTCAAGGATCGATTTGAGATCAGGGTATCACCAGTTATGGATCAAGGAGGATGACATCCATAAGGCCACCTTTAAGATGACGTTTGGGCATTACAAGTTTACTATTTTACCATTTGGACTGACAAATGCCCCAGGGGTATTTATAAGTTTGATGAATGGGGTGTTCCGCGAGTACTTTGACAAGTTCATCCAAGTATTCATAGATGACATTTTGATTTACTCTCGGATGACAAAGGAGCATGATGAGCACTTGTGCTTGCTACTGCGGTGTCTGTGAGAGAACAAATTATTTGGGAAGTTGTCCAAATGCTCATTTTATCAATCGAAGATTCACTACTTAGGGCATGTCATCTCCATCGAAGATATCATTGTGGATCCAACAAAGGTCGAGGCTATTACAGAATGGCTTGTGTCGAATAATGTCCCATAAGTGCGTAGCTTCATGGATTTAGTAGGATACTATTGATGGTTCATCGAGGGATTTTTGAATAACAAGAAGCTTGTTTGGATAGAGAAATGCATGGAATCTTTTCAGAGGCTCAAAGAGATGTTGACAAAAACACTGATACTAAAGGTTCCTGACATGGACATAGACTTCTTGGTATGCACTCATGCATCCAAGGAAGGCTTAGGCGGAGTCTTGATGCAAGATGGTCGAGTGATTGCTTACATCTTGAGGAAACTGAGAAAGCATGAGGATAACTATGCGACACATGACTTGGATTTGTTAGCCATTGTTTATGCCTTGAAGGTTTGGAGACACTACCTAGTTGGATGAAAATTTGAACTAAAGATAGACCACTGTGGACTACATCACATCTTTATGCAAAGTGACAAGAATGCGTGACAACGACGTTGGTTGAAACTTCTTAGTGAGTACAATTTCGAGATTTCTTACATAAAAGGAACTRTGAACCAACTGGCAGATGCATTGAGTCAGAGACCACACATCTTTTCGGTGTTGCCTCTTCAAACAAATCTATGTGAAAAGATTCTAACTTTAYAGCATGACAATGATTGGTACAAAGAGGTTGAGGATTTTATCGAACAAAACACCATGATGGTACTAAGATTTGAAGGATTTACATTTAACGATGATGGATTCTTGAGGTTGAAAAATTGAATTTATGTACCATCGAACGATGAGTTGAGGAGCTTGATCCTAAATGAGGCTCATAGAATAGTATACATGGCTCACCCGGGAGTCACGAAGATGAGGGTGGACCTTAAACCCTTATTCTACTGGAAAGGAATGAAGGTAGACATAGTCAACTATGTGGCCCAATGTCTAGAATGTCAGCAGGTAAAGGTTGAACATAGACATCCAGTAGGATTACTACAACCACACACTATTTCAGAATTGAAATGGGAGGTTATTTCAATGGATTTTATTGTTGGGTTGCCACTAACAACAAGGAGACATGACTCAATTTTCGTAGTAGTCAACACTCTGACGAAGAGTGCTCATTTTATTTCTGTGTGTATGACGTATCAGGCACCTGACATAGCTAGAGTCTTCATTAGTGAGATTGTGAGGATGCATGGCATGCCTAAGAGGATTATATCCGATCGAGGATCGGTGTTTACTGGACGATTTAGGACTAGTTTCCAAGAGGCCTTGGGAACCCAACTTAACTTTAGTACTGCGTATCACCCAGAGATTGATGGGAAAACTAAATGAATGAACCAGAGCTTGGAGGATATGTTGCACATGTACGTGACGGAACAAAAAAAGAGTTGGGAAGAATTCCTTCCACTGTTGGAATTCTCTTATAACAACAGTTACCAAAGCACCATTAAGATCGCGCTTTTCAAGTTTCTTTACGGGTGACCGTGTCGGACACCTTGGAGTTGGGATCGACTTGAGGATAGGGTCCTCGTGTGACTAGAAGTGATCCAAGAAATGGAAGATCAAATGCAAACAATAATACAAAGGATTAGAGAAGCGTAGGATTGACAAAAGAGTCATGCTGATGCGCACCATGTTGACCGTAGTTATGAAGTTGGTGATTGAGTCCTCTTGCAGGTAAAACTGCATAAGAGTTCGATCAAGTTTGGTAAGGGAGATAAACTCTCACCTAGGTTCGTGGGACCTTTCAATATCGTGGAAAGAAAGGGGCGCATGGCCTATCGACTAGCCTTACCTGATTCTTTGAGGCGTATGCACGATGTTTTTCACGTATCTGTTTTGAGACATTATATTAGTGATCCTATGCATGTTTTGACTTGAGCAACTTGTGGGTGTCCGATGAGGGTGCGCTCACGGATGAGATGATATGCATCTTGGATCATCGTATTCGACGACTATGACATCGAATAGTATATGAGGTCAAGGTCCAGTGGGACAACTAAAGTCCGCACTCGAAGACCTTGGAGGACGCATGAGATATGCGCCAACAGTTTCCATTTTCGTTGGATAGATTGACTTATGATACTGTGATACACATTATTTCGGCACTTATACTGTGAAACTTCGGCATGAATTTTAGACCAAGAGGGGGTGTATGTAACATGCCACTCTTGCACACCCTCAACGAACTTATTCTTCGAGGACACTTGCTTGCAAGTGATCCAAATTATTATACTATTAAGCATTTGATTATGATTATGAGGCATTATGGGTTGATGACATGATGTTTTGCTACAC
>JASDQU010244469.1:108709-171571 GCA_032191745.1 Picea mariana
TCTACTTTAAGGGCATATTTTCCCTATGATTTGATTCCCTTGGCTTATTTTTTTTCTTCGCCATAAAAGGCCTGCACCTTGCTGGGTGGCGGGGTGTATTGGTGGGTGTTTGTTTACTTTTAATTGACTGCAATTGCTTGGAAAAACATCACCACCTTAATGTTAAAACTCTGACCACCTTCTTAATAAACTAGGGATTCGAATGACAGTGTTTTGGTGGCAGCTAATGAATATGAATTATCTCTTAGATTATATATTTATTTAATGACAACGAAAATTATTCCATTCTGTTGTGTATAATGTACAACTATTATGTAATGGCAATTGCGAGCATATTTAATTCACAGGCTTATATTTTACTCTATAAAATTTTACTACAATAGAATTTTACTATATAAAATTTTACCTTAATAGAATTTTACTGCATAGCATTTTACTATATAGAATTTTACAGGCTTATATTTTACTATATAGAATTTTAATGTAATAGAAATTTGTCTATATAGAATTTTACCACAACCTACAAATGAATTTCACTATGGTACCCTGCACCTTCTTTTCTTTTACTTGACAGAAATCTATGTTATCTTTAAACAACGATTACTCCTCTGCAAATGCTTGCTTTTCTTTGGCAAATTCTACTTGGTGTTTGTTCATCCACAAACTATTATCTAACACACATCAATTAAATTCGCCAGGTGCCTTCCATAGTGATGTTACCCTTTTTCTTACCTGCGTTTGATTCTCCCTCACTGGGATATGATTGCACCTTATACCTGCGTTTACTGTGACCATGATTTACCCAGAGCCATAAAATTTTGTTGTATCCTTGATAGTTGACTGACAACGAAATTATAGAAAAAATTTATCACCAATCCGTCAACAAATGCAATTTTGATAAGACATCATTTTGCCCTATTTTATGGACCACAAATTGTATTGGACCAACAAATCTGTTCTTGGGCATGCATTTTTTGTGTTGGGCATTCACCGTGTTAGACCCAGTGATTCCATGCCTAGGGGGGGGTTGTTCTTAATGTCTGGGCATTTCTATTTCAAGTTTGGGCATCTGCATTGATTAACAGAGTGGTTTTTACTCTCCTGAATTTCACCTTGCCCAACCAAACTTTAACCACAAGTTGATTGATACCTGCGTTTTCCTTAACCCCTCTACTCAATTGCGTTTTTATTTTCCCAGCAATTAGTGGGTTGACTCCTGCGTTTTGTTAGCCAATCAATAACGTGGTTTTTGACAACGACTTGTGGACTGAATAGTTTTATCTATGGCAATGATATTCTATGACCAAATATTATCTCTAAACAATATATGTCAGCGTGTCTAAACATATTATTGGTGTTTTATTTTTTCAACATTTTTAATGTATCACCATCTAATTATAGGTAGGATCCGCCCTATTAAATGTTTCCAGCATAATCACATTAGCATTACTCTCTGCGTTGCCAACATTTTTATATATTGGACAGCATGGTTATTTTTATGGTAGCATCTTTGTACCTTTAATTTATAGACATCGATAGACCTTTCAACATTGGAATGTGTTATGATGATTATGCTATGAGATACAGATTTTACCAACGAACTATTTGGCTTAATGACGATTATGTTAGGAGATATAGAGGGAATAACTTGGAACAATCTTCTTTAACACTTTTATGTTAGCCATTATCCCTTTAMAAATTTTGATGTGTTATATATTGATATGTTAATACCACTACCTTGTATCACTAATTTATTTGGTCATATGTTAACCTTGTCCGTGTTTCCTAAATATTGTGATTTATTTGTATTAACCATTATCTTATATTAACCTTATCAACGATATTTCCACTATCCTTTATTGCTAATTTTTCTTTATATAGTCATGTACCTTAATAATTGTATTCAAGGTGTGCAGTTTGATTTTGTTGCACAAGGAAATTGCAATGTTTCTTGAGTGTCCTAGTCATCTAACAGACTTGTCGTTGGGTGCTAAAGGCTAGTCATCAGGTGCTTATTTAGTCCTTGATATCCTGGCTTGTTGATCTTAGCTGGGGTTGAGGGTCAATTTATGTTGTTGCACCACGGTTCTAGTCACGCCCATCACCTGGCGACAACATGATTCCTGATGAAGGGATCATTGTGCGCCCTATGAGATAGAGGTGAGAGATAATTGGGCTGGGGTCTGTACTATCCATTGTGCGCGTTGTTCATTGTAGTTGTTTGACATTGGGTGGAACGCCTTCATGGGTTTGGTTCATGCACCTTGAGGTTCTATCCTTGTTCATCAAGGTCATCGTGTCGGGAGGGGTATGTTGTCCCTTAGCTTGTAGGCATGTCTTGTTTGCGGCAGGCGGGTAGTCGTTCCTCCTTGTTATTCTACGCATGTTTCACCCAGTTTCCCTTGTGTCAGTGCGTGGACTCATATTTTCCTGTTGCCTGGACTGGGTGCTTGCGTTCATCGTCAGTGGTGTGGTTAAATTGTTTTCGTCGTCGCCTTCTTCCCCCCTAACAAAAAAACAAAAAACACTTTTGCTTCACTTGTAGTTGCAACGATGGGGTCCTTACATGAACCGTTCCAACAAAAACTAAGAAAGATGCACCCAAAGTTGGATCCCACAATCAAAAAATAAATAAATAAGTTTTTAACAACTAAGATCATTTTTCTTATCTTACATACCCAATGGGTATCCAATTTAGTCCCAGTAAGGAAAAAGAATGGGGAAATATGACTTTGTGTTGATTTCTACAACTTAAACCGAGCCTCTGATAAGGATAATTACCTCATCCTTCCCATGGAACATATCTTGAAACAAGTATCTGGTTTTGAAAGACTATCCTTATTGGATGGTTTTTCAGGATACAAACAGGTCCTGATGTCCTCATCAAATTATCTTAAAACTATATTCTGGACCCCTTGGGGCACTTATGCTTATTGTAAAATTCCTTTTGGACTAATTAATGTTGGGGCCACTTTCCAAAGGGCCATGGATATCACTCTTCCTGGGATTAAAAATCAACTGGTGGTTGTCTATTTGGATGATGTTACCATCTTCTCAAAGAATAAAAAAGATCACTTATCTCACCTAAGGAGTGTATTGGAACATTGTTGTAAGTATGGAATTTCATTACACCCCAAGAAATAAATCTTTGTTGTTGATCACGAAAAGTTACTTAGTTTTATAGTATCAAAAAATAGAATGATGATAGATCATGAAAGAATGCAATCCACAACCATTCTTTCTCCTCTGTTGTCCAAAAACGCTATGCAATCTTTTCTTGGTAAAATAAATTGTGTTAGACATTTTGTGCCTAGTTTTTCCGAGATGGTTAGACACATGCAAAATATGATAAAAAAGGACGTTGTTTTTAAATGGGGATCGCAGGAAAACCAAACCTTTAATTCCACTAGACAAGCTATAACAAAAGCTCCATCCTTGATGGGTCTTGATTTTTCCAAGGACTTTACTCTCTACACGTTCGCATCAGATAGATCATATGCTACGATAATCACCCATAAAATTAATGATAATATTGCAATCACCAGCTCATTCATGATTTCTTCTTTTAAAGGAGAAAAATTAAACAATCGTGCAGTTGACCAGCAAGCTTTTGTTTTTTTTAAAGCGGTAAAACACTTTATTTTGAAATCTATAACTAAAGTTATTGTTCCATACCCTGCAGTAAGAAATTTATTAGTTCAAAAAGAGCTTGGGGAGAAGAGGGCTCACTAGATGACCTCTCTTCAAGAATATGATCTCAAGATTAAACCAGCCCAAATTGTTAGAGGTAAGGTCTTTGTAAATTAGTGGTTGATTCAGTTAATTCACCTGATAATGAACCCATCTTTCCAAACGAAACATTGTCTAATGAAGCACAAATCTTTTGTATGCAAACCGTGCCAATTCCTAGTATAATGATATTAAGTTTTACTTGATACATGGAACTACCCCACAACATCTTGACCTAGAAAGGAGAAGAGTACTAAGGCTCAAATCTACAACTTTTCAATTAATTAATGATGTCCTTTTTAGAAAACAAAATTGATGGTGTATTGTTACGCTTCCTAGAACATGAATAATTTGAAAAGGTAATGATTGAATTGCACTCTGGTAATGCAGGATGTCACTTTGGTGGTGAAACAATCACTCAAAAATTCCTTAAAGCTGGGTGTTATTGGCCCACATTGTTTAAATATACCCATGACATAGCCCGCAAATTCACAATATGTCAAAAGGTTACAGGACGAGTCAAGAAAGTCGCTTTCCCTTTGTAGCCCGCTACAATCCATGCACCATTCAAACAATGGGGATTGGATATCATAGGGTTGATTAACCCAGCCTCTTCACATCATCATAAGTATATTCTCATGAAAACATACTACTTTACCAGGTGGTCTGAATCCATGCCTCTAAGAGTGGTCAACACTAATCAGGTGATTTCATTCCTAGAAACTCATATCATTATGCATTTTGGGATACCAGAATGTCTAGTTTTCGACATTGCTTCTTGTTTTTCCTCATTGGACATGAATGTTTTTTCTTTAGAAAGAGGAATCATATTAAAATATTCTACCATATATTATCCCCAAGAAAATGGCCTAGCTAAATAAACGAATAAAAATTCAATCAAAATCCTAAAAAGAAAAGTGTCAAACAGTCATAAAAATTGGCACACGACCTTGTTTAATGCACTATGGGATGACAAGGTCACCCCTAAAGTAGCCATCAGTAACTCCCCTTTCTTCCTTGTGTATGGAAGATAAGTTATCCTTCCTCCCAATGTCATGTTACCATCACTTCAACTATCCCAAAAGGTTAAGGAGGAAGAATTTCCTGCCCTAGAAATTCGAATTAACACTTTACTTAAACGTGAAGAGACTAAAACCCAGGCTAAACATAAATTAGATTAGAATCAAGAAATTATTAAACATTGATTTGATGAGAGTTCATCCACCGATAGAAACTTAAATGTAGGAGACTTGGTTCTTAGGTGGGATAAGGCACATGAGGATAAAGGGGAACACACCAAGCTTCAAAATCTGTGGTTGGGACCGTTTATTGTTAAAGAAAAACTCAGTCCTAGTTATTTTCATATCCAAAATCTAGAGGGACATTCAAATACTTTTCCAGTAAATGGTCAAGCCCTCAAAAAGTACTTTTCATGATCTATTTGTAAAAAGTTAGTTTGTAAATATCTAGTTTGTGGTGTGTTTTTTTTCTTTTCTTTTAGTGAAATTTAATTGTTTTTTTTCCTGTCTTTCTAATATTTTTCCTGTTGCTCAAAATCTATCATCATGAAGGAATATGGTTTTAAAATAATTCATTGTATGTTGATTTCCAAGCCCCCAGGGAGAGTCCAAATCTGGTATTGAAACTAAAAAATATACCTTAGCCCTTATGGTTAAATTTTAAATCTGGTTGCTGCCATTTTTCTTTCCCTTTTCCTTGTAAAGGATTATTTCAGACAATTGCTCTAACCCTTGACAATGATGTAGATATTAAGACTTCTTATGCCATCCCTCGTTCTTAAGGAAATTTTTGGATATGCTTCCCCATATTTTAGACAATCTCTTGTTGGGATATTATTTTCAGATACCATGATTGGATCACCTGTGTTTTCAAAATAAATTTCTACAAGTTTCTAGCTGGGGGTTCGAAGGTCTCATCATGAGCCTGTCCATTATGACCATGGAGAGTCTATATAAGTTACATTACCATTTATGGTTACCAAGCCAGGGTAGTGGCCTCTAGCCTTCTAAAATAAAGGAAAAGAGGTCTCATCATGAGACGACTTTCTCACTTTCTTGGACCTTTGTGGATGACACTGGTGTTAACTGGTCACCAAGCCAATGTTGTGACCTTCAGCTAGTTCCTAAATTTCCAAAAGAATCAAACTCAATAATTCTAGGATTGATATACCATGTGTTCTTAAATACTATATGGGATATAATCATTTGATTGGGTTAAAAGGAAACCCTTTCGAGGCTATGAACACCTATTGATAGCAGTGGCTATGCCTATGGTATCAAAGTCCTACTCATAAATTATCATGACTCATGGGAGAAACCATCTTTCAGATATCAATCCTTAAAAGTATTATGTACTTCAATTTGTGAATCATGGCTACACCAGTTTATCATATGAAACCAGGGCTAATATCATTACTATACAGACCAAATGAGAAACTCTCAGAGGAAACTTGGATATATTACAAGATGGTGATTTTAGTCTTCATGATGTGCTGTTTTCACCAGGAAATAGATATCTGCTTCACTCAGTTATTCGCCATTTGTTGGTTTCCCAACTAGCATCTTGTTTTTCATTGTCATTTGAAATAAAAAATCACTTATTATACTCACTGCCTAGTATGTCTATATGCATCATATTGGCTGATCTTATTTTGTACAAAGGTGTGGTTGTTAAGTTCCAATCTGTCTTGTTTGAATTTTTATCATTTTCGTGAGAATATGCTTGTGTCACTTATTGATCATTTTCCCTCTTCAATTTCATGATTGTAAAGCATGAAATTGAAGCTTCTTTTCGTGCAAATCATTGATCAAAATATTGTGACAATATACCATTGCATGGATGAAATATTATTGTTTGTTTGCTTTAATTAATATAAGGTATGAATAAAAAGATCCTTGAGCTATGTTTTAAATGGAAAGTCTATGAATTATGTTAAATAACCTAAGCAAGGCTCACTTCCTAGAAACTAAGCTCGATTTTAAGAGGTATGGGTTTGATTTAAATGAATTTATGAAATTAAGTGTTGATCCTGAACTAAAACCTTGATTAAAAATATTGATAAATAATTGATATGAATGATACGGGGTTCATTTAAAACTTTACCTCTCTAAACAATATTGACATAATATTTGTTGACACCTACCATTGTCATATCATGACACAATGTTTAGTAATGTCCACTTACCCTAAACTAACCTTTCGGCTATCATATGATTCATTACTCTGTGCGGTGTTAATGTCCTTGAAATTGAGTCAGTAGCTCATGGAAGGCCGCGAGGGTTTCATGGGTTTGTTAGTTTCAAACCTCTTTGTCCTCTATTCTACGGGAGGTAATTAGAACATGGAGTAGGAGATAATGGTAAGGCATCCTAAAACCCTCAAGTGTTTATTTATCATCATGTATTTTCGTTTGGCCTCCTTCGTTATTTATGGGCTTGGTCTGTTACGATTACAATGTTTTCCCCTTGATGAAAACTATTTCCGTGTCTTTTGGTTTACCCCTATTGAGTTTATGGCTCTCGTAGTGAGGGTAGAGTTGAATGGCCTGCAAAACTTATTGTCCCATGATGACATGATGGGTAGGCTTTCCCAGGTCGGCTGGTTAGGTTTTATCCAGTCGTTTAATGGTTTTAATTTAGAAGTGGTTAGGGAATTTTCCAGGACTTTTGATGGAACCAAATTCAAAATTGGGGATGTTTAGATACAGGTCATAGAGGAATTCATTTCTAAGGCAATGGGTCTTCCTCAAGAAGGTGACAACTGGTTTAAAAATATGAAGGTGACCAATATTCCATGGTGGTCATTGTTGATGTCCTAAAGGTCGCAATACCATATAAAGGGTATGTTGTTAGAGCTATTCAACACCAGTTTTCACAGTCTATTATTGATAATCAAGCAATTCATTACCTGTGAAGGTCACTACAACCTGGTTTTCTATTTTTGCATAACGTTGCTTATGGTGTTTTAGGGGTTTAGTTTAAACTTACCCTTCTACTTACTTAGAAGCMTGCAAAAAAGTCAAAATTTTATCAACAACCAATCCCTAACCCTAAGACCAACTTGTTTCACCACGACCTAATTCACATCTTGATCGAATTTCATTTGGTTAGCATGGGGGACAATTGGAAAGGTTTTCTGTTAAGAAATGAATTCTTACCCCTAGAAATTGACCCCATCATCGATTTAACATAGGGTGTTGAAGAGCATTTCTCTCGCAAGGCTTATCCTAATTCACCTCATGATTTTCGAATTGGGATTCAGATTCAAAATGACCCTATCGTTTAACTCGATGCCCAAACAAAGGAGTTTCCTATAGCTAAATTGGTTCCCAAAAGACTTGGGTTTGTACCTAAGAAACCATTAGAAGTTGTCCTTATTCATATGAGGAATCAATCGTTAAGTGTTGTTGATAAGTCACAGTCTACAAATCTAGTAGTCAATAAGAAACATAAAGAACAAGGTAAACAAACTAGGCTTTTGCAGGAGGACTGTGAAGTCAAGTTTAAAAATAAAAGGAATGGCCACAACATGTCTAGAATGGTAAGGAATAGGCACAAAGAAAGGAATGATCCCATTCAAATGATTATGATAGATGATCAAAACTATTTTTAAGGTATAAGTTTAGACTCTGCTTAGGATAGTTATCCCTAGTATGACTTTGTTTCTAATTTTCCCCCATTCCTCCAATATTGTGAGGTATTTTCAGGAATTTAGGCTGATCTAATGGCTAAGTTGGTGCAAGAAAATCCCTCGGACTTAGATCACCAGTGATTGCTCTCGAATTTGGAACCTGTGTGTTGTCACAAATGTTTAGCATGGGCCCAAAGGTATTATGGAGATGTCCCTTATTTGAAAATGTGCCTTAATTAGGTTATGAGGCAGAATAGGGAACTTGAAAGAGATAATCAAGAGTTAGGGATTGAAATTAAACAAATTGTTCCTCAGGCAAACAAGAAACCCAGGAAATAAAGAGATGTTATTATTAATAATTCAACAAATTTCACTGCTATTATGAGATCAGAGATGCACGAATCCTCATTTTCCAATGTTTAATTTGGGTAAATAAATCTATGTTTTTATTTCTATTTGATTTATTTGCTAAGACTTAGTTGTTGCACTGTTTTTAGACTAGCTACAGAATCAAAGATTATGTAGATTGTCTTAAATTAGTTAATGTGTTTTTTAATTTTATTTTCAAGTCTCAAAAGGAACGTGAAGATGTCCTGTGCCTTGCTTGGTTAATGAAGAATCATGAAATACTTCTGTTTTAAAAGTAGGATTTATTCCAAATAGTTCAAAATATATATTTTTTGAATGATTGTTATACCAAACTTTTATAAGTTGTTGTAAACATTATTGTTATAAAATCAAATTAGTATGTAGTTTTTAAAACACTCTATTTTTGAAGATTTACCTCTATCCTATGGATATGAGAAGTAGATCATTGTGTTTTTTAAATACGCATTTAGATTTGATATCGAGGGGGGGAAATGTTGGGATATGGACTCATGAATATTTTATTGTAGGATATAGAATCGTGCTTTAACCAAGGCTTTTGTCCTGCAAGTTAAGAATTTAGTTCGTATTATAATATCTCGATGTTATGATTTATATTCTTCAAAGTAATTGATTATGAATTGATTAAAAATAGATTTAGTATGTTTTATAAATACATAGTTTATTATTATCATCTATTCATTAATTCTTTCAATCTTTTAATGGTCCATGATTCCAAATTGTATAGTTTGAGGTGATTGTATTATCTTGATGAAAATATTGAAATGTATTGAAATTGTTCATATACTTTGAGTTTGCACATATCTATTTTTTCAATGGAAATTGTTTTCTTATTGTAAATGGTCATTTATATCCTCGCCTAAGATTAACAATACAAAAATTGTCCTTTCTGTGTTATGAATGAGATCTGAATTGTCAAAGTGAAGTGACTTTCTCTTGGAATTTCCATAGTCTTAGAATTATACAAATGTATGCTATAGATTTCTCTTAGCAAGCAGATTGTAGGAGCAGTTTGGTACGGGAAGGCACAACCACAATTTCTTTTTTAACATTGGCCAATTTTAGGTTAGTGATTTTTCTTCTTTTGTTATTTGATTTGTGAATGTAGATTCACCTTTAAACTTAAATGATTTTCTTGTCTAAGTCAGAACATTATCATCTACATTCACTCTTTTCTTTTCTTTTCTTTCCAAAGGTAAAAGTAGATTAGTAATTAATCTTAGAACTATTTACATTTTTCTTGATATTTGGTTCTCTTTTATAAAATTAGTTTCTAAGTTTTTTTCGCAAATCTTGCAAGTTGTACATTTGTACACTTTGTATATATAGAAAATAAATGTACATAGTAAATAATTAGGTTAGTTATTTTATTTTTACAGTTTAGATTATATCCCTTTACTGGCCAACTGAGTCGTAAAACTCGTCAGGGTGAGTCATCCCAAACGACTTAGGTTACATAGACAACCTCAGACCAAGTTTTCTCTCAGTGTTGACAATGTGTTCACATATGCCCGTCAACAAAAGATTGATATGCATTGGTTCTTGATCAATCCCATTATTGTGATACCGTACTTCTTCCTTTTCAGGATGAACAATTAGTTTTACAACAACATCATCTGTGTGAAACAACTTCTCAAGAGGCACCAATCCTTTTGGAATCTGATTATTTCTTAGAACCATCATTTTATGCAATCATATCTTGAAATGTAGGATCTAGATTCCAATTATGATTAATTTGTTCATTTTTTTGGTCATCTTTATGATCAATATGAGTTGTTGAAAATTCATCAATCATTTCCAAAAACTTTTAAATTTATTTATCATCTTCAAACACTCATCAATGTTTGACATTGTTAGGTATTGAAGGTGTGTATTTCATTTCAATTTCATATTTAATATTTGGCACTTAACAAGATCTTAAAGTAGTTGTTGCTAGAGCTAAAGAATCAAATTGTTTATTCTCTTGTTTGGGAATTGCATGAATGTTAAAATTCAAAAAGAAATTATCGGTTAAGTCTAAAGCATAATTTCTATAGGATCTCATCCTAGGATTTGTATCTTGATAAGATTTCCTTATTTGTTTAACAATTGATTTTGCATCCCCATAGACAATGAAATTTTCAATTTTCATTTTCCTAGCAACTTCTAATCCTAGCACTAAAGCTTCATATTCACAAACATTATTCGTGGAATTAGTTTCAAACTGTAATCTAAAATCAAATGGGAAATTTTTTCCAAAAGGTGAAATTAGAAGAATACTCGCTCCATCATATTCCCAAGAGGAAGCTCCATCAAAATGCATTTTTGACATTCCCTCTTCAGGCTTATTTTCATTCAAATAAATATTTACATTTTGTGTACAGTGTTTTGGTTCATCATTTACAGATAAGATAAAACAACCCAAATCTTGATGTTTCCAGTAGACATGATAATTATTAGGGTGTTTAAGATCACTAACAATGTAAGAAAGTTTCATTTCATGATAAAGTCTCTTGCTTTCTCCACCAAAAACTGGGATTATGTCATAAGTGATGTTCATTTTCAATGAGCCACCTAGTTTACTTTCTCAGCCATTAATGCAAGGAGTCACCCCTTGACTGCAAAGGGGTAAGACTTACACATAAAGATTCACTTCAAACAGGTTTTGGTAAATGGGAAATTTTAAAGGTGGAATGGCCTCTTAGAACTCTTGAAAGTGATTTTAAGTCAGATAGGACCTCACATACTTGGAAAATTGTGGTAGGGAATGAGTTGCATGGATTAGATTATAATATTAGGAAATATAAAGTGTAACAAAGAAGATGATATTTAACCTAAGAAGTTTAAAACGTCCTAAGAAAATCCTATAGTAAGGAATTAGCCTATATCCAAATCTCTATTTTAAATACATACTATAGAACAAAAACTAAAAAAAATGCATAAAGTATTTGATGCCTCAATCATAAAACCTTCACTCACATGTTACTGAATCTGCTAGAAGATGATGTACAGAAAACCAGAACATACATAACAACCAATTGGATCCTCCAAAGGGTTCTCACTAATAAATTCTAGTTACTACAAATGGATGAATAGAAAAATAACAGAAGAAGAAACATGCCATTCATTAAACATTTATCGAATCACAAGATCCTTCTACATAAGGAGAAACTGAGTATTTTTATTGATATCAAGCTTCTGGTCGAACCAACCAACCCTTACAAATTTTTTCAAGAGAAAAATATATAGGGAGTGGCCCCAACTCCACCTCCAAAATAAATGTAACAGCTTAATTACATCATTAATCATTTAGTTACATCCCAGGAAAAAACATACGAATAACTAGAGATATGCTTCCTCAACTACCTAACTAACTAGACAGATGTTGAGTAGGAGGAGAAAATTGATCATGCTAAATATGTTGCGTGTGCTTGAGGTACACCGAATCTTGTCTTGAGTTGTTTTTTCTATGAACCATCTTTTTAGAAACACTTGTTTCTTCATTAATTAACCACCAATCACCCAAAACCATCAACTAATTGTATTCCACTTGCCCATAACCTTAGGAGTCCCAATCGTGTTTTAACCATCTCAAAAAGGTCCACTAATAGTTTTCAAAATAGCTTCAATGCCCTCTCTTACAAAATTCCAGTAGAACTCTGTTATAAAAATTGTTTGTCCTGATGCTGCTGGAAATTCCGGTAGAATTCTGTTATAAAAATTGTTTATCTCGATGCTGCTGGAAATTACAGTAGCGTTATGTTTATTTCAAAATTATGCATAAAGACATTGGAAAATCTCTTGCATATGTTATATTCAAAAATATCTGAGATAGCTTAGACATAGGTAAGGCATCTAGAGTTCAAAGTTCCTTTGAGTTACTTTTGTCACTGCAGATGTTTCTGATAACATAAGGCTCCAACTAGGATGGGGGCCTCCCTGTGAAGCTTTCAAGAACCTTAGGAATTACAGTCACCTTATCCATTGGGATATGGAGTCATCTATGTAACCAACCTATAAACACTGTAAAAAACTACCACGTATTCAAGAAAACTAAAGATCGACTACAAGTTGAAGGAAAGAAATGCTCAGGATGCGAGCTCATTACCTATGCTACCCTACCCTAACCAAATTTGCAACTTGATCAAGTAAAATCATATTTCCACAGTAACCATTTGAGTAAATTGATGATTGATATGATCTCATCTACGTCACTAATCAATGAATAATGAAAGAAATATAGCAACAGTGACATAAAATCCTTCAAAAAACCATACTCACCCATGAGTATCGGTGAAATAATGCAATTTGAAATTTTCAAAAAATATGAAACATAAAACTCTAACAAGACTGCAAATGGATCCTTAAAACCAATATCAGAAGCATGTTGGTCCACATAAAATAAATGTTTGCCCATGAATTCTTCTGTGCTTTCTAAAAGATAACCTTCTTGTTCTTTCGAAATCAACCCTTGATCATCAACAATGGCAGTCTCGTCGTTTCCAGCATGATGATCAAAATATAATGGTACAAGAGGTTTTAAATCACGCTGATAATGATCATTCAGGATGATATAATCATCTATGAAATCATCAGTTATAATATGTTCAACATGCTTTGAAAATTGATCATAATCTAGACTTGCATCCATGTCCATAGAAAAATTTGCAAACACTGAAGATTCTGATTCCAAATGTGAATCATACTTACATCCTTGTTGATGTTCTAGATCTAATTTATACTCACTATCTGTTTGCTACAAATCTGAAATATACTGACAATCCTCTTGTTTTTCATCTTGTGAATGCATATTTTTAAAATATACGCGATCTTGAATCTTCTTGCTAGCACAGATTTTCTCCTCAACTTCTTCAACATCTTCAAACAAGCGTCTTAAAGATGAAGACTTCCTTTCTCTCAGGAGAAGGACAAGATTTGAATGCTGAGCCATTACATAGTACACCATGGAAGCAGTCTCGGTGGGCCTAATCTCCAATGAAATACTATGATAAATGTTGTAAAACCTCTTGTTGAAGACATCCAAGGTTTCTTATTTCCCTCTCCTCAAAGCATTAAAATCAGCCCAGTATTGATCAAGGGACTTGTTCTCGCCCCAATACTTTGAAAAATCATTGGATATCTCCATCCAAGAACCAATGGAATCAACTCCCAAACCCTTAATCCACACAAAAACATTTCCAAACAAGGATTTGGAGAACAACCCCATTGTAACATCATCATGAACTATCTCCAACTGATCAACAAAGTTATCAAAGGCCTCCAAATGCCTCTAAATTGTAACATGATCCTCTCGAGAAAATAAATCAAGAGGATAAGGATGAAGGTGATATGGAAGACTTAAAGGTTTAAATATATTTTCTTTGATCCTAGTTTGAACAGTAGCGGGTTGAATATGGGGTGTCACAAACTGATGGCAAGACTCAACAGTAATAGTATAAGGTGATGATATCTTTGTAGACTTTGAATCAACTTCATCACTCTCATGGTTAGAATATTGATTATATTCAGCAAGGATTGAAATATAAACCTCATTCTTCTCTATAGGATGAAATGAAGGTTCAAGACCAACTTCAACAATGCAGGTAGAAGGAAGGTCTTCTTCTGCCAAGGATGGATATATAAAGGAAGGATTAATATCATTTGAATAGACAAAGTAGAGGATAATCCTCTTTATATGTAAAGGGAAAGAGAGAAATGAGTTGATAAAGAAAAACAAGATTTCATGGAGAAAGCTCATAAGCTAATACCTGGTCATCCCCTTTCGTATGGTCATTTTTCTTTCAACAGGATCCTCCCCAGTGGACTATTTGATTGTGGAGTTGCCAGGTAGAGAATTACAGTCAATTTTTGTGTCCCTCTCTTGTCTACCATCAAGATTTATATATATATTGTTCTCTTAGGGAAACTAGATTCACACTTTGTTCCCCGAAAACGACACCATTTAATGTTAACGCAAGGAGTCACCCCTTGAATACAAAGGCATAAGCCTTACACATCAAGATTCACTTCAAATAGGTTTTGGTAAATGGGAAATTTTAGAAGGTGGAATGGCCTCTTAAAACACTTGAAAGTGATTTTAACTCAGATAGGACCTCACATATTTGGAAAATTGTGGCAGGGAATGAGTTTCATGGATTAGATTGTAATATTAGGAAGTAGAAAGTGTAATAAAGAAGTTGATATTTAAGCTAATAATTTTAAAACGTCCTAAGTAACTTCTACAGCCAAGAATTAGCCTACATCCAAAGATCTATTTTAGATACAGACTATAGAATAGAAACTGAAAAACATGCATAAAGTATTTGATGCCTCAGACATAAAACCTTCACTCATATGATATTGAATCTGCTAAAAGATGATGTACAGAAAACCAAAACATACATAACAAACAATTGGATCCTCCAAACGGTTCTCGCTGATAAAATCTAGTTACTACAAATGGATGAATAGAAAAATAACAAAAGAAGAAACATTCCATGCATTAAACATTTCCTGAATCACAAGATCCTTCTACATAAGGAGAAACTGAGTATTTTTATTGATATCAAGATTCTGGTCGAACCAACCAAACTTACATTTCAAGAGAAAACTATAGAAGGAGAGGCCCCAATGCCACCTCCAAAAGAAATGTAACAACTTAATTACATTATTGATCATTTAGTTACATCCCAGGAAAAAATATACACATAAGTAGAGATATGCTTCCTCAACTACCTAACTAACTAGACAAATGTTGATTTGGAGGAGAAAGCTGATCATGTTGAATATGCTGCATGTGCTTTAGGTACATTGAATCTTGGACTGAGTTTTGTTTTCTATGAACCATCTTTTTAGAAACACTTGTTTCTTCATTAATTAACTCCCAATCACCCAAAACCATCAACTAATTGTATTCCACATGCCCATAACTTTAGGAGTCCCAATTGTGTTTTAACCATCTCAAAAAGGTCCATTAACAACTATCAAAATAGCTTCCACGTTGTTTCTTCCAAAATTCCGATAGAACTCTATTATAAAAATTGTTTATCCCACCGCTGCTAGAAATTCTGGTAGAATTCTGTTATAAAAACTGTTTATCCTGACGCTGCCAAAAATCCCGGTAGCATTATGTTTCTTTCAAAATTATGCATAAAGACCTTATAATATCTCATGCATATGTTATATTAAAAAAGATTTGATATAGCTTACACATAGGTAAGTCATATAGAGTTCACATTGCCTTTGAGTTACTTTTGTCACTGCAGATGTTTATGCTAACACCATGATCTAAATAAGAGAATTTCATAGTTGGTAGGCACATCTTCCACAACTATATCCATCAAAACACCTTTTATAGGTATTTGGGATAAGTGAGATACCATATATTTAATCATCCCTAAACATCTAACTTTTCTTGCATCAAAGGAATAAAAGTCATGGTATGGTCTTATGATTTGTAATCTTAACTTCTCCATAATTATTTTTGGCATTAGATTATGAGAGGCTCCTAAATATAGCATGCAATTGTGTAAAAGATGTTCATGTACTATTAAAGAGATATAAAATGGGGATATTGATTTTCCTCTTTCCTCAATGTGAGGACCAAACATCACAGTAGGCCTTTCATCTTGTAAATTCAATGTATTTGGTTGGGTTGTTGAAACAAAACAATCAATCATTTTCATCACTTTTTTTCTATAAACGAGATTTTTTGCAATTTCTAACAAAGGGATTTGGATTTTGATCTTATTAAGCTCATTTTCCAAATTAAAGAATTGCTTATTTTTTATGTTTCTTTTTGTTTTGAATAATCTTTCTTTGTAACCTGTGGATCATGTTTTTGTTTTGCAGGTGTAATTTATTTTCCTTTGTCTTTGTTTTGTGTTTTTTTCTAGTTGACCTTGATTATTTGTTTTGGTTGGATTTATATATATATTTTTTAAGTAAAAAAGGATAGGACCTATTATATTATCATTATCAAGTTACAATGACTATTTACGAGGCCAGCTGTCCCACCTAAACAGGAAACCGAGACAGTTGGGCATCCTGTGCCATTTGTTTCCTAGTAAACAAAATTATCAGAGTTCCGTCCTGCCCGAAGGAAACCAGGACTGCCACCCATTAAGTTTAAACTGTTGCTAAATAACTAAGATCTAACTAGGCCAAAGCTTGGTTCAAAAATAGAAAAAAATTTATAGCCAAGAACATCATTGAACCTCTTATCTCGTGCACTCATCCTCATCCCCGTGCTTTCGCCATCCTACTGGAAGCACGTAAGCCTGCGCACACATTGGGCATTGTCATTTAGGAAGAGTTCTGGAGTGAGCCGCGAACAACATGTCGAGTCGTTGATCGATTCGGGTGAGGCGAAAGACCTAGTCGTCCAACAAACTCCTCAGATCGAAGATGAGAGCGAGGTACCCCAAGTCAGTGAAGAGTTGCTGGTCTTGCCAGTGGCTATCGATGGAGGATGGGGGAATGGGCCCTATTGCTCCCTCACTTACATGTGTCGATCGGTTGGAAATCTGGGTCGCTGCCTCCATAGGTGCACTGGGGGGTGAGTCTCTACTTCCCTATGTGCAGGACGAGGTCTCTTCTTCTACATAAAAGGTGGTGAAATTCTCCACTGGGCTATTGGCTCTGGAACCAAGTAGTTTTCCCGAAGGTGGAAGCTTTTCATCTGAGTCGAAATCGATGGGTGGATTCCAATTGTCCGGGACTATGAACAGAGGGAGCTTGCGATAGCTTTTCATGGCGTCTTCCAAGGTAATCTCTTCCACGTACGCCATTGGAGGCATTCGTGGTTTCTTACGCCTTCGAAGGGACGCCATGGCTAACGCCTGCTCAAATTTCTTCTGTCTCTGGCGGCGAGATTCGCCTGTGTACCAAGCGGCACCCCTGCGCGGCTTACCTCGTGCTCTGGGCATGGTAGAGACCCTGAAGATGACCAAGGTTCCTTGCGAGTGGAAGGCTTTACTCCAGAGCTTCAAAGGGTCCCCAAACTGATGCTAAGGTGGAATGAACTCTGCACTCGACACTGCAATGGGTGAATGTCACTCCATTCTATCAAGGTGGGTGATAAGGAGGAGGGCAACCATGACCTCCATAGCCATTAAGGCTTGCTGTTGAATGCGCTGGTGCACTATACCGATCACTTGCGCAAAGGGGCTCATCACTTGGGTTTGGCTACGCAGATTCATACTCAGTTAATGACTGAGGGGATGGTAGTCGGTGGATGTATTAATGCTGCATCCCGGCATTGTCCCACGTGGCTCCGGTTCGCGACATGGCACCCCATCCAGGGGTTGTAGATCTCTGGTGGCTAAGGTTTGGCACCAAGTGGAGATGTCTGAGTCTTCCGAGATATGGGCCTCCCAACAGAAGTGTTCGATTTCCATTTCAACTCCTTCATTTGCTAGGCAATCCGCTGTCCTTTTTGCATCTCGCTTCACGTGGGAGGGTATGATGCTGAGATGGGGTTGGAGGAGGTGGGTAAATTCCTCTAGCAATCCAGAGAGTTGCCAACTTGGTGAGATTTTTGAAGGATGGCCTCCATGAAGAATCTTGGTGATTAACTTGATGACAATTTGTGAGTCCCCCTCCAACATAATCTTGTGGTGATCTTTGTCCATAGCTGCTTGGAGACCCCTCAATAGTCCTGTTAGCTCTGCCACGATGTTGGTTGTTTCCCTTAGGAAGCCAACAACTAGACAAAGGATCTTTCCATTTGAATTTCTGAGTACTGCTCCATATCCTGCTAGTCCCGAGTTGCCTTTGGAAGCCCCATCAAAATTTATTTTTATGAAATTCGCTAGAGGGGGGGACCATGTGGTTGGACTAGTCTATTAGTGCTTGTGCATCCTTGGTGCTGGTTGATTGATTAGAATGGGTTGCCAACTTTGAAGAATGCACTGTTCCTTTGGGTTGCAGTTAAGGTCCTCTTCTTTCCATTATTTACTTCTGATAGTTTCCTTAATTAGTGAGTTGATTTTCTCCCAGGTGGCTTCCGGTGTGGAAGCTTGGGAGTAGAAAATTATCTTATTCCGTTCCTTCCAGATTTTCTAGAGAGTGAATCCTGGTAGAAGCTACCAGATGTGATTCAGAAGGGGATTGTTGTAAGTGATAGAGTCCCAACTCTCAATTGTTTCATTGATGCTGCTCCGATGTTGGTTGGATTTGCACATTATTTGCGCTCCTTGGTCCCAAATTTGTTGGTTGAAGTGGCATCCATTGAAGAGAAGTTCTTTGGTTTCCTCTTGTTGGTAGCAAAGAACATAGAGAGATGGTCCAATGAAGCCTCTTTTCCTAAGGTTGTCCTAGGTTAGGGCTCGGTTGTGCATCACCAACCACAGGAAGGTGGAAACCTTAGGCCAGAGAGCGGGGTTCCAAACTTTGCTCCATATGGTCTCCTTGTGTTTGTCTTGGTGATTGCCATGTAGGAAGTAAGCTTCTTTTATTGAGAAAGTACTAGCTATGGAATACCCCCATCTGAGGATGTCCAACCCTTCTCTTTTGGGTATTTTCAAGTGGTTAGCTTGAAGTTGCCAGCTCTGCAGATTGAGATTTTTTGGGACTCCGAGATCCTAATTAGAGACTTTCCATTGGCGCCATTGATGATGTTGTTCTTGAGGTTTCTAGAGGTCCTTTACCCTGAGGGAGGTATCCTGATTGAGAGTTATTTTGAGATTGGATAGCTCCTCCATTTCGTTTAGGGGTTTGAATTCCTGCCATGAGTCTCGCTAGAACATGGCACTTTCTCCATTTCGGACCTCCCAAAAGGCATGGTTTTGGACCAGTGTACGATTTTTCCAGGCTGTGTTCCAGATATTGGAACCCTGAATTTGATTATTGTGCCTGATTAGCAGATTATCTGGTGTAAGGGGGGCATACTTTTGTTTCCACATTTGTGCCCAGGCAGCTGCTGGGGTTTTTAGCCATCGCCACCAGATTTTGGCTCCCATTACTTGATTGAGTTTCCCTCGATCCCGAAGTCCCAATCGTCCTTGGATTTTTGGCGTACAGAGTCTGTCCCAGTTTACTAGAACCCATTTCTTGTTAGGTTGGTGACCATGCCAGAGGAATTTTCGCTGGAGGTTTCTGATGGCTCTGATAACCTGTTTAGGAGTAGCAAGGGTGGTGAAGAGATAGGTAGGTAGGGCTTGCAAGATGAACTTGAGGAGGACCAGCCGAGAAGTAATGTTGAGGGGTCTAAAGGTCCAATTACTTAGCCTGTTGGAGATGGAAAGGAGAAGGCTATCCCAGGAAATGGATCTGGCAGCCGCACCCGTGAGGGGAACTCCTAGATAGTTGGACGGAAGGGAGTTCCTGGGTATTCCTAGAAGTCTGGAAATATGGATTTGAATAGAAGCCAGTGTATTAAAAAAGTAGAGTTTGGATTTGTCTAAGTTGAGGGACATGCCCAAGGCTTCAGTGAAGTTAGATAGGATGGATTTAAGCTGGTTGGGTTCCCAGACCGTTGGGGAGTTTAGAAGGAGGGTGTCATCAACAAATTGACTATGAGAGGGCGTTGGTTGAATGTTGTGCAGGGGAAGGCCTTTGAGAGAGTCTTCGGTGACTGCTGCCTTGATATATCATCCAAGGCCTTCCACCATAAGTACAAACAGGAAGGGCGAGAGGGGGTCCCCTTGCTTGATGCCCCTGGAAGGTGAAAAAGGTCTGGACGAAACCCCATTCACCAGGATGGAGAAGAAGGCTGAGGAGGTGAGATTTAGGATCCATTTCACCTAACACTGATCGAATCCAAAAGATTCTAAGACAGCTCGAAGGTATTTCCAGCTGGCTCTGGCGAAAGCTTTTGAAAGGCCAAGTTTGATTAGCATACCTGGGGTCCTTAAAGTCTTGAGGGAGTGGATGACCTCGTGAGCCAGGATGATGCTATCCATGATTTGTCTTCCTTCTACGTACCCTGCTTGTTCCTTGAAGATGACATGTGTCAAAATGGGTTTGAGTCTATTCGCGACCACCTTTGTTATGATTTTGTAGATAAAATTGTAGAGCGCGATGGGTTTGAACTTTATAAGGTTTGTGACTCTTTCTTCTTTCGGAATGAGGGTGAGAAAGGTGGTGTTGAGAGCCGGTAGGACTAGGCCTGAAGCTCTCGATTCCTCTACTACCTCCCATACTTATTTCCTGACCAGGTTCCAATAGTGGTGGAAAACATCAGTGGTGAACCCATCCGGGCTGGGGGGCTTTCCCGGAGGCATGGTTTTTACTGCTTGATCCACTTCCTCTTGGGTGATGGGCCGTGTTAATGCGGTGTTTTGCTCGGAGGTTATCAGTGAGGGTATGTGTCTGGTGACTCTTTGGATGGTTGTCATTCTGTCCTCCTTGGTTTCCGTTAGAAGGTCCTGGTAGTAATTGATCAACTCAGCCTCAATTTGAGAGTGTTCTCTAACTGGGTTGCCCTGGCTATCCTCTAAGTGGGTGATTTTGTTGACTTGGCGATGGTGCATCATTGCTCTGTGGAAGAATTTTGTGTTCTTTTCCCCTTCCTTGAGCCATTGTACTCTGGATTTTTGTTTCCATAGAACTTCCTCTTGATTTCTTCTCTCTTCTAATTGATCTTGGAGCTTCGCCTCCTCTCTCATTAGTTCAGCGGTTTTGTATCCTGAAATGAAGGTTTTTTGTATCTCCTCCAGCTTTCTCTCTATGTCCTATATGATTTGAAGTATGTTTCCAAAGTTGTTCTTGTTCCATTATTTCAGCAACTGCTTAAAGTTTTTGAGGCGCTGCTGGAATTTATATATGTTGGTGTCGTGGTCTATTTCCGCCTGTGCCCACCAGGATTTGGCTAGCTGCTGAAAATCCAAGTGTGAGAGCTAGAATTTTTCGAAGCGAAAGGGCTTGTACTTGGGTGTCTCCCCTATGTCTATATTGAGAGAAAGAGGCCAATGGTCTGAGCCGGATTTTGGTAGAATAAGGCTTTCCAGATAAGAGCCTATCTCCATTAGCTCCTCAGTGACCAGGAAGCGGTCTAGTTGACAAGCAATGTGTTGATTGCCCAATCTACGATTGGACCAGGTGAAGGTGCCATTGCTATTTTCTATATCAACTAAATTTAGATTATCAATGAGAGTTTTGAACTTACCATTGTCTTGCTCAATTTTCTTGGTGTCGCCTATTTTTTCCTCTAGCGACAGGATCATATTGAAGTCACCTCCTAAGATCCAATTTTGAGTTGTCACAAGAGTCTTGATTAGTTTGAGCCGCTCCATGATTTTGTCTTTGTCCTATTGGCTATGGGGGCCATATACATTAGTGATGGCTCCTTCCTGATTCGAGACAATGACCTCAAAGTGAGCCATTATTGTACCTACAGTTGAAAACGGTTTGCTGATAGTGATATTGGATGGGTTCCATAGGATAGCATGGACTCTTGAGGCTCTTGTGGAGTCTGTTGATATGGAGTTTGATTCTCACCAGATACGCTGGAAGATGAGTTCAGCTTCTGTTCTCGTGCATTTGGTTTCCTGTAACATTAGAATGTCTGGGTTTTTTGCCTTGATACAATCTTGGAGGATCCTTTGTTTGGATCTGCCATTGAGTCCTCTAATGTTCTAGGTGATGATCCTCATCATTAAGAGGGTGGTGTTGGGTGGAGGTATCCCTCCAAAAGATTGTGTATTTGACCTAAATTTATCATGAGATTTCCCGCCTCCTTGATAAGTTGTTGCGTTGTTTTTCACCCTCATCTTTTATTCTCGCGGAGGACTCTTTTTGAGCCTGAACTTGTGTCCATGGTTATACCCAGGCATGTTGTGGATCTTGCTGAGGAAATGAGAAATAATTTATGTACCTTGCGTCGTTGTTCTTCAAGAAGGGTCTGCAGGTCCTTTTGATTTAAGGCCTCCTCGATCTTTTCTAGATCTATGTCCGCTAGATCTCTGTCGTCCAACTACATTGAGGTATAACCATCCCCATCTCGTCTTTCTTCTGTGTAGGTTTCATGACTTTGGGGAGGGGGGGGAGGATTTGGGATGTCTCCTTGAGCCTGTTGCGATTCCTTGTGTGGGTCTTGGATTTCCTCATCTACTGGCAGCTGGTTCAGAATCTCATAAAAGTTTTTGGTTGTGATTTTTTGTTTGGGGTCTGGGATCTACCTCCTTGGTGGGTTTCTCTTTTTTTCCGCAACTGTGGTGAAGCCATCTTTCTGTGTGGTGTCATTTTCTCTGGTGGCTGGTTTGATCAGGGGTAAATCTCTGAAGAGGTGGTCATGCTCATGACATATCCTGCAGCGAAATGGAATGTGCTCATAATCCAGAGTTTGTTACTAGTCCTCATCCTAGTATTCGAGAGTCACCGCTCCAGGAAGTGCGTTGGAAATGTTCATGTAGACACAAATCCTGGCATATGAAGTATATTTTCGCTATCTTGTGGCCTATGAAGCTTTGACATATTGTCCTAGATTGTTACCTATGCCCATTAGAATCTCCTTCAGCTAGAACTCTTGCGGTAAGGAGTATAGGCAGATCCATATAGGGGCCATGGTGAAGTCTTCCTTGTCTGAGCTAAATCTTTCAGTCCAGAAGTGTAAGAATAACCCTGCTGAGTTGTAGAAGTACGACCCATTCTCAAATATCCTGTCTCTGTCTTCTGGATTGTATAGAATGATTGTGAAGAAGCCTTTGGAGCTAAGTTAGACCTCATAGTCCCCCTTGGGGTTCCACCAATGCTTGATCGATTTGTTGAGATCCCTCTCTGTTGGCCAGAGACCTAGGAACTTGCTAATGAGGGCATGCTCTCTCATAAATTGGGTGTGTTCAGCTACTTTAGTTGAGATAATAAGGTATCTTGGTGTTTTCTCCATTTGTGGTATGCATTTACCTGGCTCCCATCCTCGAGGTGCCTTTAGATGGGAGGTTCCCACTTTCGTCTCCATCTCCTTCATGAGGCCTTGTTCTTTGGCCAAAAGTTGTTCGCGTACCTGCAATGGCGGCTCGAATGTAGGGCGTTTCTCTTTGGTACCGAAGTGGTCATTGGCAGTGATATTACGATATGAGGGGGGTTGCCCCCACTCTTCTGTGCCCATTCCGACGTGTTAGTAGGAGTCAGTTGACCTATGCTAGTCGCTAAAAAATCACCGCACTGGTGTTCTGCACCTGGTCTGCAACAGTCTGCGCCAAATTGGGGCTAGGGTTTCCTCAGAGCTCCGCAAAGCTCTCGGCATCACATTATAATGAGCTAACCTTGGCTGTATTTATATTAGTTCTTGTTCTAAAGTCATATTTTCTATGTAATACAACTTTTAATGCATCCGAGAAGGCTCTATATTGAGATGATGATGAATCATAATGATTATTATTATCATCTTCATTGAAATATGATTTAAAGATTAAATATTTTTCATAGTCATCGAGAGACACATATACTTTAGAAATATCACCTTCCAACTTTTTAATCTCCTCATCAATATCCTTGATTTGATCTTCTTCAAAGTTATCAACCAAATTTTCATTTTTTTATAGGTGCTTGTATAGGTTGATATTGATTTCTCATTTCTCTCTACAAAATATGGGGAGGGTTAAAAGGCATCCTAAACTTATTTTGGTTTCTAGTGTCAGGCCATATTCTCTCTATTTCCATCCTAACCTGTTTATATGATATATCCTTAATAATTTTGGACGTTTCTTCAATTTTATCATCTTTATTTTTTTTAGTAGCAGATGTACCAACTTGTTCATCTTGTGTTCTTTTTTCTCTTTCTCCTAATTCATTTCCAACTCTAGCTTTCCCTAATGCAATCATATTGGATCTAATTTCTACTACATCATATTGCATGCTAGTTAAGGCAATGAATATCCTTTCTCTTAGAAATAAGGAGAAATTGGGATCAAAAGAGCCATCAAAAGTAACTTTTGTTGCTGGTTGTGATGGTTTGATATCTGAAGGGATTTTATTGTAAAGTTTATTAAATCTCCTGATGAAATCTGAGATGTATTCACTTTGTTTCTTTTTAAGATTCCCAAACTCGGTTAAAAAATACAAATGATCTTTCTTTTCACCCCATTGTCTAAGGAAGGGAGATTCTATAAGTTCATCCCAAGAAATGATGTAATTAGGGGAAACCCCTTAAACCATGTCTTCACTTCACCCTCAAATGTCTGAAAAAAGATCACCATGTATGCATCCTCATGTTCTATACCTTGATTTTTAGTGAAATAATCAAATGGTGTTAAATGTTTGACAATTGTCGCTTCATCCCCCCCATTAAATCTAGGTAGTAGCTTCAGATAATTATCAGGAAAATAATGGAGATTTGTTGGAAGATTCAAAGGGGCATATCTAGCAACAACTTTATTAAAAATTCTTGGTGAATGTGGAGGTGGTTTTTGTTGTTGATGTTGTTGATCTTGTTTTTTTTTTTTTCGTTGTTGTTGTTGTTGTTATTATTTATGATGTATTTTACAAACCATAATTAGGTACTCAAGTATTAGCTCATAATTTACAAGAGAAAGGGGGTTGATATAAGTCTTGAGAACATCTTCTTCTTCAAGAGGGATTTCTGAAAAACATGTTTGAGGGATCTCTAAAACCTCCATTTTCAGACATAAAAAGGAAAAATTTGGGGATGTAGAACAAACAAGAAAACTTTATGAAAGTCCTTTGGGGAAATATTTGGACAAATCTCAAGTGATTATTTTGGAGAAATATGTGGAGAATATTTAGTGGAATGTATTTGAGAAACTATAGTAGAGTCTTTAAGAGAAAATTCAATATAAATTTCAAGGAAAATTTGGATGGAGTTTGTTGTAGAGACTGTCAAGGGTGGTATTGGGGAACTTGGAAGAGGTTCTTCGGGAAATCAAAGCAAATATGGTTTAGAAGGGTTTGAAGCGATTATGGAATTTTTTCTTATGGAATCCTTTGGATCAATAGGATATTTTCCTTTTGATTTAGGAATAGTGAAATATGAAGGTTTATAGGTGGAAGATATGGTAGGAGGATTTGTGGGTGTACATTTAGAATTTTTATTTGACAATAATTTTTCAGGATTAACTACTGGCATTGTTTTCTTAGGATCTAGGTGAGCCCTAGTGTTTTTCTTTCTTGATGCCAAGATTGAAAATGTGGAGTGGCTAGGTGAAGGATTTTTGCCTTCCTATCTCTTTGTTCACCAACAATGAGTAGGTTTTTTCTTTCGTCTTTCCCAGGGAAAAAATATATTTCTTTAATTTGATCCCCAACAACGACACCAAAAGTATGTTGTAACCCTTAAGATGTTTCTGTCTAGGAAACTATGACAAGCCATCCATTATATTGATTGACGTTTTTTTTTATTAGATATGTCCTAAAATAGAGTATTTTGTTTTCTAATTTAGGCATGTATATTTATTCTTTGAATATTTAAATATTTAATATTAGAAGGAAAATCATTCTATATTTCAGACAATTAAAACTTTAGAAGATGAGAGTAGAATTTAGAGAAAACAAACTGAAAATGAAAATAATGTATCCTCTGATAAATATTACTTAACTTTAAACAAGAAGAAATGATGTTGATTATGTATCTTAAACAAAAATATAGTTTGAACAAAAGGAATACTTATTTTTTATTCAAAATGAATAACAAAATGTAAACATGGGTCTTCTTTATACTCACAGTATATTTGAAGAAATATGTAACTTTTAATAATGCCTTTGTAGCGTCACGATGGTAGTTTTTGTACTAAGTCATAACATTCATGGTAGGAGATACATTTAATAAGAATTTAAGAGCATGAAAATAAAACAAGGAGAGAGATCACATGTTCTAAAACATAAAATTTTGAATCTTTAAAACTTGCAGAATTTTTATTAAAGCTTACGATCAGGCCAAAAATATGCCTTTACACTGAGTTCTCATGAACATTTATATGAGTTAGGTTGAAGCCAAAAATGGTTATTTGATCCTTGTTGTGCTACTTATATGATTACTATAATGCACTCATTAATTATCAATCCGGGATTCTAATCAACAGAGTTGCAAGACACCAGTAAGAAAGGTAATTCTAATGTCATGAGTATAGAACTATTCTAGATTATGCATGCTGGAAACAAAGAAAACTAGCAAACCAAAACACACTTTGGTTGTCTTTCACAGAGAGGCTATATACTCCATTATGGCACATGCAATTATGAGATGGATTTCTTTGATAGATCAACTTTGTTATCTAACCCAGAAAGCTAACTATGAAATCACACTTCTTAAAGGGAAATCACACATCAATCATCAAGACATAGCATGGGTAGTTCAATAGTCAATATACTGAGTATGTTGTGGTTCACAATGTGTTGTTGTGAACTTCACTATTTCTCCTTCAAATATTTCTGACTACTACTGCCAACATTCATGTCCATGAAACAAAATCAAATCCATAAAAACAAAAATAGAGCATATGAAAAATAGAGTAAGTAAAGATATCTAAGCAATCATATAATCAAAACCCTAAACTGAACTATACTTCTATCATCTGAAAGGATCAAAGCTTCAGCTAGTCTAACATTTATACTATTGAAATCAACTATTAACACTAATCTGTAAGGATGCTAACGTTTGTTGGGCGGGGGGCCCTTGCCGTTTCAATAGGTCAGAGGCTAGAGTCTACGATAAGCTTTCTTTCAATCCACACATTATTCTTACTCAAACTTCAAAACATATAATTAAACTATGCTAACAACTCAACTCACATTCATTCATAATGATCAAGACATGGAGATAAATGACATCCTTCTATTAAAATTCAACTCAGAATATGTTCTACAATATGTAACGCTGCTTCACATGTTGTGTTATGCTAACTCTCTACTACCTCCACCATCCTTTCCATGACTATTTAAGCAGTCTTAATCATGAAACACAAGGAGGTGAAATCTTTTGTAGATCAATCAATTGTCAAATTTATATATTCGGTTACATATTTTAAGCTTCATCCTCATGAAACGAAGTGTATGAGGATGAAGCAATAAACAAACTAGCTTAACATAGCCTTGCTAGAGCTTTGATGATTCAACAAACATCCAATAATTATCTTGGGCACGATCTGGAGCTAGACTTGGTATATTTTGCTTCCTATATTGGTACTAGATCATGACAGGTGAGATTTGGTAAATGGTACCAGATCCAAACAACACGCAAGTGGTTGGTACTGGACTAGAACAATCTATGGCCATTAGTACTGGATCGCGATAGTGAATGCTTCGGTACCGAATCTGAATGGAAGGTGTGCTTGGTACTGCATTCAGACAATGGCAATATGGAGCATAAGTACCAGATGGCTGAGTTGATACAGAAATGTTGGACTCATCTAGAGGTCAAAGTTTACACGTGGCAATTTTTAAAACATTAGTACATGAAACATTTAGTCCCCTAGCTCAATAAACCACAAAATGCATGAATTCAATTATAATTTACCTTGTGACCTTATCAATGGCTAATGGTAGTGTTCTTTTTCATTTATCCAAGCTTAGGTAGGCCAAAAGGGTATAAATGAGGTGTATAATAGGGTAGTGGGGATGTCAATTTAGAGGCTCAACATTCCCCCATGCCAAAATCATTACATGTCCTTAGGCAAATGGAACAAACTAAAAATTTCTCAAAATTTGAGAATCCATTCTTTACTTTTGTGGATCAATGATGTTGATGGTTAAGGCTTCTACTTTTAGCTCCCTTTTTATGACCCTAATGTATTGTAAGAGTCTTAATACCTTCTTGATATTATTAGAAGTCTCTTCATGGTCATCTTGAAGTTGTTGGATGGTTGCCTTCAATTGCTCATTTTCCTTTTTGATATACCTATCCAGTAGTTAGTATTCCTTCACTTCTTGTTTGAGTTCCTAGTTTTGGTTTTGCAGCTCCCCAATATTTTTCTTCGTCTATTATTTTGTTAAGGTCCTTGTTGACCCCATTGTTTCTGGCTGGATGTATTCTCTTTCCTCCACTTCCTCCCTCATCCTACATAAAGTAATAATAACTTATTCCTCAGTCAGGCTAGGGATGTCATCGTGGACTGATAGGTATTCAGAAGGGGAGGTAAGATCTATTGGGTCTTCATGTGTATGAGGATTGACAACTACTTTTCCTTTATTTTCCATGCTCCTTGTGGTTCTTTTACAAATGGTTAATGGATAAAAGGTACTCACAAGATTCCTTTTCTTCTTTTCTGTTTGTGGAATGGTTACAGGGGATTGTTCTATATATTGTTCATCTTTATTTTCTGAGCTATTCTTCTCTTTCCTCACAATTTTTGTCTTATGACCCTTCTCCTCAAGTGCTACTGTTGAGGTCTCCTCTACTAATTTGGATTTACGTTTTGATTCTTGACTTTTAAAAATCTTATCAACTATGGAAGAGGGCCCTGCTTGTTTACTAGCTTTATCTTTTTGGCTCATTGTTCTGGAGGATGATGGAGTTACCTTATCTTTCTTGCCCTTTTTCTCTTGAGGTTCCTTATCTTTCTCTGAAGCAGACTAGGCTCCCTCTACAAGTTTGTTTTCTATGGGAAGGTGTTGAGTGATGAGGCTTTTCCATCTAATCCCTTGCTTCCTGATTTCATGTATAACTAACATATTAATAAGACCTTGATGATAAATGCTAGTCTTCTCAGTTTTGGATAGCGATTTGACACTTCTTACCATCTTGTTCAGACTCATCCATAAAAAATATGGGAAATCAATTTTAGGACCTCCTTCAAAGTGTAACAGAAGCCTAATATGATATAGGAAGGTTACAACATACCTACCCTCACAGGTGAGGAATCGTTGAAGACTAGCAAGCATTAGATGATACTCTTTCTTGATATAGTTCCTAGGAATCCCCTTTTTCCAATCAAGGTGTTGATGGTATTCCTTTAGAAATCGTTGTCACATTTCATTGTTGATTCCTACCCTTTTGAAATACTTGGCTCCTCTGTTAGGTAATCACGTGGCTTCCCTTAAGGTTGCTTCACTGATTGTTAGGTACAGATTGCCTATGTGCACAATCTCTCCATTGTAACCCTAAATAAATGCTTGAGATACCTTCTCATGACAACCTATGAATTTCTCCAAAAATGGCATCCATCCCTCTCTAGCATACTTATCTCTACATAGATGGAACTCCTCGATCTCCCTATAAATCTAGAAGACTGTTTCGTGTCTACTCACAACCATATTTATGAACTATGCGTGAGAATATGGTTGTGGCACAAGGGTTTGGTCAACTATGAGGGTAAGGTTTTGGTATCGGATATCACAGAGAGGAGTAGGCTCGGAACTAGAGAAAGGTTGGTAACGACGTGAAAATATGGTGAGGGCGTCGATAATTCGAATGGTAAGTTTAAGTAAGGATGCCGCAAGGGGAAATTTAAGAAAACATGAGGCTCATCTAGATGGCTTCACCACCCAGATAAGCCATTTCATCTATGCCCATTAATGCAATGATGGGGATGACACATTGGGTGTTAGAGCATAATTGTTGTTTGGGATAGGTGATTGGACTTCTGAGCAGTGAATTTGATGTTGGATCGTGGCTCATGACACAAGATAGATTCGTGATTTCTTAAGGATAGAGCATGTTTGTGGCTCATCATTACTAGACATGCTCCATATTCACAGTTTTGATGTGATTTTGCCTTCAATCATTTTCAAGCACTTATGTGATGAGAGGATTGATTAAGGTTAAGCATATGGGTATGAGGGAAGTGAAAGTTAGGTGAATGGTTTTAACACTAAGGTCATAAGATCTAGTATACATTTTCATACCTATTGTAGTTTTATAAGAAAAGGAAAATAAATAATACCATGTTACCTTTTATTTTACCATTGTATAATCAATACCCATAGCATATGCGACTGCCTTGTATTTGAAGCTTGCAAATTGTCAGAGTTCATTTTTTTAGGCTGGAATTTTCTGGAAGATGGTATTGGAATTTCTTGTACTTCATGAAACTTCTTTATTCTGTGCTTGTCTTGTTTTGTGTCTGGTTTTGTAGGGTTGTAGGGTGAACATGCTAGTTTCTGAAGATGAGATGTGAGTCTGAAAAAGAGTTTTGGAAGAGCTCTTTGACCCTCCCCCATGCCAAGGATGTTGCATATCCTTATGCAAGAAGATTCAACACCTTGTATCATAATGGAAGAAAAATGATAAGAGAAAAGAAACCAAATCAAATTCCAAAAGTACCTTTATCACCTAGCATATGATCACATGCCTAAAAATTGAAATTCCCTTTCTTTTGATGACTTATTGAAAAGGGTATCATTCAAAAGTGAAAACAGGGAGGTTTTTATATTTTTTCCATAAGAACAGATCCAACCTAACTTGCTTCAGAGATTTACTATCATTAGATGTTATGGATAAATTTCACAGTATAAGTAGATTAGGCTCCCTAGTTAGGGCTGCGCTATTAAGAAGTTTCCTTCTTAAGTAATGTAGGCTTTAGATGTCAGACCAGTAAAGTTGACTTAGGGTAATTCTCAAATGGACATTTGCTTGTAGTAATTATATTGTTTGTTAATCTGGAGTTTGTATCTTATAAATGTCAACAGTGACCTTTGCTTGTAGTGTTCATTTTTTAGATGACAAAAGTGAATTCTTCAATTAGACATGTATAGATGAAACATTTCTTAACCAAAACCCACTGCCAACAAGCCTGTTCAGTACTCTAGTGGGGTAGTTGTGATAATTAGTGAGATACATCCCTTCCCCGGGCAGAATGCCCCATTTCCAACAGGTCTGTTTAGTACCTTGATGGGTTTTCCTAGTCATACCACAAACCGATACCCGCTACCAACAAACCTGTTCAGTATCCTGGTGGGTTAGTCTCTTAAACCCTTTTTCCATCAGAGGCTTCTTGTCCATAGTCACCTATTTCGGTTTTTATTAAAGAGTGCTTTTGCACGGTAACCGGGGAGGCTCGTCTAAAAACCTTTATACACGCTGGGATGGTATTGGGTTGGAAGGTATATTCTCTTATTTGAATGTCTTTAAAGATTTGTCTGAAGGAAAAATAAACTTATGTATGCACATTATTTCTTTAGAGTGATCCAGATGTATAATTTTGTATGAGTTTGTCCATAAGAGAATGACCTAAAGTTACCTTAGGGTACTGATACATCCTCTTCAGAAAAACGTTTTCCTAGTGTGCCCATAACAGAGAGTGTTCATATACTCATATGTTACTCTTTAGTGAAGATAATCCAATGAATACTATTGAAGTCTAGATAGGGTGAGATAGTTACTTGTAGGATAATATATTGTTTATCCCTTTAATCATGCTAAAATATTGGATAAAGGCAACCTCTAGAATTTGAAGCAGATTATGCATGGTTCTTTTAACAATCATAGGTAAGGATTATGTCTTCTTTGTCAAGAAACAGAACTAAAAGAAGTTAAAAGTTCTTCCTTTTAGATAACAATAGAACCAAAAGAAATTAAAATAATTCCTTCTATCTAGCAACAAAACCAAAAGAAATTAAAGATAATTCCCTTTAGTCAGCAACGGAACCAAAATAAATTATTGCTTCATAAGGGCATCCAATTGATGTTGCATTCAACTTCTTGGTTCCAGCTTAAGTGGTTACTTCATGGCTTCATACTTCATATTAATTGACATAAGATTTTGAAATATGCATAGAATTCCTTGTCAATTAGGTGATGTGTCCTTATAGTACCGTGTAAGGACAAATTTCTGGTACCAAACTAGCACAGGACTACTGGTACCGGAGTAGTATTGTTGATACCAGACCAGAACAGAGTATTGTTGATGCCTACAAATTGATGTTTAGCAAGTTCGTGAATGATCAAATAAATTATAGAAATCTACTTACAAAGATAAAATGCGAAAGTAAAACAAAAGGAGGTAAGAATCCATTGTTACCTTCAACTTATTAACAAAACACAATCCACACCTATGTACAAAAGTTTTTAAAAGTAAACCAATCAATCAATGTGGATTAGTGGGACGGTCTCCTTCCTTACTGATCACCTGCATATATGAATTATGTAATATACGAGTCAGAAATTCCTCTTTTGACAGGGGTTTGTTATAAATTCTCAACCGGTGACCATTCACAAGTAGTGGTGTCTGATGTTCGTCAATTGTCTTTATCCTGATTGAACCATTATCATAGACAATGTCAATTTTGTAAGGTCCCATCCAACGGGTAGTTAACTTACCTTTGAAGTCCTTGAATCTGTTGTCATAAAACAGGGCCCAATCTCCTTGTTGAAAATTTTTCTTTTTGAGATACTTGTCATGCCATTTTGTTCTCTGCTCTTTAATGAGGGTGGTTCTTTGAAGTGCTTCCTGCCTAATTTCATCTAGCTCATTAAGCTGCAAGAGTCTTTGTTGTTGGGCTTCATCCAAGTTCATGCCAACTTGTACTGCAGTCCTGAAGGTTTTGATCTGGAATTCTATGGGGAGAAGCACCTGCTTCCCATACACCAACTCGTAAGGTGTATGTCCTGTTGTATTCCTCCAGGTGATTCTATAAGCCGATAAGGCTTCTAGTAATGTGTTGGCCCAATCCTTGTGGTGTAGTTGTACTATTTTGGTAAGAATGGACTCAATAACTTTGTTGGTAGATTCTACTTGTCCATTTTACTGTGGATGGTAGGGTGTATATTTATTATGTTTGATTTGGTATTGTTCTGCAATAGCTTTGAGTAGATTAGAGGTAAATTGAGTCCCCTAATCAGTCACAATTTCTTGAGGTGCACCAAATCTAGTAAAGATGTCATTAAAAAGGAAATCTACCACAGATTGTTCACTTGCAGCTGGTAAATATTTTTCTTCAACCCACTTAGTCACATAGTCAGTACATACAAGTATATGCTTTTTCTTTTTAGATGCAGGGTTAATGGGCCCTACAAAATATAATGCCCATTTCTTGAAAGGCTCAATGACTACTTGGGCTTAAAGTGGCATTTGGTATCGTGCAGTAGGCTTACCCATTCATTGGCATTCATCACAATTGGATACATAGGTTTTAGCATCTTTGAAAATATGAGGCCAATAATAACTAGATTGTAAAACTTTGTAAGCGGTCCTCTTGTCTACGAAGTGCCCTCCATAAGGACCATCATGGCAGGCTTACAAAATATCATAAATTTCATCTTCCCTTACACATATCCTAATTACCAAATCTGGTCCTATTTTGTAGAGACAATCATCATGCCACGTGTAGTTTTCACTTAGCTAAATTACTTTATGTTTTTCTCTACGAGACAATTTCTGAGGCATCTTCCCTGTCACAAGATAGTTAGCTACATTTGCATACCAAGGAGTGAATGTAGAAATAGAAAACAATTTTTCATCAGGAAAGTTATCATCTACTGGTGCGTTATCTCCTAGATGAATCATTCTAGATAAGAAATCAGCCACAAGATTATCCTTACCTGGTCTATCAATAATATTGATATTAAACTCTTGTAATAATAACAACCATCTTGTAACTCTAGGGTTTTTTATAGGTTTTTTCATTAATAATTTGATGGTTGAATGATCAGTGTGCACAAAAGCTTGATATCCTGTAATATAGTATCTAAATTTATTGATAGCATGGATTATAGATAACAATTCTTTTTCTGTGATCGTATAATTAACTTTTGTTGGGGATAGATTTTTACTGACAAAGTAAATAGCATAAGGCATTTGATTTTACCTTTGTCCAAGAACTACTCCAAGGGTTGTGTCTGAGGTATCAGTACAGATATGAAAAGGAAGGGACCAATTTGGTCCTCTTAATACAGGGGTAGTTGACAATTTCTGTTTTAGAATCTCAAAAGATACTTGGCATTCATCATACCAATTAAATTCGGCTTCTTTAGATAATAACTTGAATAAAGGGGTAGCTAAGATTGTAAAATTCGGAATGAATCTTCTATAGTAGCCAACATGCCCTAAAAAGTTGGGAACTTCCTTTTGTGAGGAAGGTATTTTGATTTGTGTGATAATATGAATTTTTGCAGGATCAACTCTCATTCCAAAACCAAAGATGTGATGTCCCAAAACAATACCTTTAGTGAACATCATCTTTGATTTTTCATTACTTAGGGAAATATTGGTTTCCTTACACCTAATCAAGACTTTTTCCAGACTGGTCAAAGCTTCCTGGAAGTCATTTTCATGGACTGTAAATTCATCCATGTAGACTTCTACGCAATTGTTGGTCAAGTCAGAGAATGTCTAGGACAACCCTTTGAAAAGTAGCTGGGGCATTGCAAAGTCCAAAAGGAAGGACCCTATAAGCATAGGTTCCCCATGGGTAGCTGAAAGTGGTCTTCTCTTGGTCTTTGGGTGCTATTTGTATCTGGTTAGAACCACTAAACCCATCTGGGAATGAAAAATACTTCTTTCCAGACAAGGCATCCAACACCTGATCAATAAATGGTAGGGAAAAATAATCCCTATGGGTGGATTTGTTCAACTCCCTAAAGTCTACCCATATTCTCCACTTACCATTTTTCTTGGGAACTATGACAAGTGGAGACACCCATTGACTATCTGAAATGGGGTATATGAGATTGGCTTGAAGGAGTTTTTCCAATTCTTCTTTTACAATATCTTTGAGGGCTAGATTCATCCTTCGTCGAGGCTGTCTAAATGGTCTGATTTGGTCATTAGTGTAAATATGATGTGTGCATGTGTCAGGGTGAATGCCTTTCATGTCTGCATAATCCCATGCAAAGGCATCAAATTGGATTTGGATCATTTCAATTACTTGTGTTTTTTGTTCTGGTTCTAAACTAGAGTTGTTATACAAAGGTTTTCCTAGGCTAATCTCAACATGTTTAGTACTTTCTTCCTTCTCTAAGGAAATTGGTGATAAAGTATATAGTTGAGTGATATCAAGGTGCCAAGTTTGTTGAAATTCAGAACTAAAAATGTGTGACAATTCTGCAAAGGACCTGGGATATTCAATGCAGTTTGTATCGGCCAAAAATAAACTTAAGACTTGTTCATCCGATTGTTCTTGCATTCCTCTTAATTGTTCAAGTGTTAACAAGGGTTTGATGAAATCTTCCTCTCCATAAGGGTTTTCTGGCCAAATATGTATTTCATGTGCCGGTTGGGCAGGAGGGAAGAGAACAAGTTTTTGGCTATGTGTGCCATTGGATATACTCATCTCGCCAGACTGATAGCTTATAAAGGAATCTATTGTGGCCAACCAAGGGAGGCCAAGAACCATAGGGTGTCCTGGTTTGGAGGATGATTTAGATTAGATGACTAGAAATTCTATTGGATATTCCTAAGAATCTAGAGTGACTATGATGTCATATAAACTTCCTACAGGGCTAATGACTGACTTATCTGCCAATTCTATCATGGTTTGGGTTGGTCTCGACTGGTTGATTTGGAATTTTTTCATAGTGTCAAAAGGCATTACATTAATTGTTGCACTCAAATCAATGAGTGTGTTTGGTAAGGAAATACCATTAATTTCAATAGTGACTACTGGATTCCCAGGGTCGTTATATTTATATGGCATTTCAGAAATAAATTTAGATAATTGTCCTACTACCTGAACAAGGGGAGGTTCCTTCTTCTTCCTTCCTGGTATCTTAATACAAAGATCCCTTATGATTTTGGCATATATGGGGATATATTTGATGGCTTGCAACAGAGGTATTTTTATACATACATTTTGTAACTCATCCTCTATATCTTTGTGCAAGGGTGGGTCGGGTTTCTTCATTAATAGTCTTTCGAGGTAGGGTGGAAGATTAAATTTTTTAGGTACTCCTATGAACTGAGAAGTGATTGGAATAGGAGGGGAAGTCTCTTCTTCTACGGGGGTTGTTTGAGTGTTTTCTTCCTCAGAATTTATCATTTTCTTCCTAAATTATTACTCCAAGATTTGATTGATTTACAGCTTTCCCTAATCGTAGATGAATTTCATAGGTGGGAAAGATTTGAACTTTTGCATTCTGCACAGGGTGGGTGGGTCAATTATTGGGGTTAGGGATTGGCTGGGCAGGGATTGTTGTTGGTCTAGGAGGGTTTTGGGAATCTTTGTTTTGTGGTTGTTGATTGGCATTTATAGGTACTTGCTATTGTTGGTTAGGGTTCAAGGGGACTATAAATTATTATTGTATAAGAGGTGGAAGTAAATCTTGTATCTGTGGTGGGTTAAATCCAGGTAGTAATTGGGAAATGTTTGCAGGATACTATGGATATGTAGGGTAAGATGGATTCCCATACACAACCCCCCTCCAACCTTATTTCCAAGGTTGAGTTTGAGCTTGTTGAGGTGTCCATTGTGGATAGGACATTGGAGGAGGACCCCATTGTTGTTGTTGATACTATGCATTAGGGTCATAAAATGCATTGGGGTTTTGTTCTCTCCAAGGTCTTCTAGAAGGGTATGATTGTTCTTGTGAGACTCCTCCTCCCCTATACATGGCTTGTAGATCAAGTAAAGTTGGACACTTGGATGTGGGGTTCTCTAGAGTACACATGCCACAGATTTCTATGACATTTAATGGGAATTCTTTCTCATTGTGCTTCTTTCGACATCTAGGACAAAAAATTGCTAAAACAACCTCTTCTTCTTGTTTCTTTTTCAGTTTTAGGGTATCTAACTGGTTATTGATTGTGCTCAAGATGTCTGTTTTAAATTTCTCCAATAAGTTTCCTAACTCAATTCTGGTGACACTCCCTGAGCTTTGTTTTGTATTTCTTCACAAAGAATCTCTTGGTGCTTTACCTATTTTAGCTTGTCCTCTTCAGTATCTTCTACAGTAATCTACAATATCTACAAAAGGCATTTGGTGCACATCTCCTTAACTTAACAAATTTAAAAATTCTATGCAGTCATCTCTAATACCTTTCAAAAATACAGTTCTTACTACAACTGGGTCTGTGGTGAATAATTTTGATTTTTGATAGTTGTATAAGAACCTTTCTAAGTAATATTCAGGGATTTCATCTTCTGTTTGCTTCCAAAAATGTGTCTTTCATCTGATAATCATTCTAGGAAAGAAAACACTCAAACCACCCCAAGAGAGAATTGTATTTTCTCTTAAGCTCATGAACCATCTTAAGGCTGAATCTTTCATTGTGGCAGGGAAGAGATTAAGTTTCTAGGCATCGTTTGAGTAGTTATAGCTTCTACATAATATGTCAAACTCAAATAAAAATAAGTCTGGATCTTCAGTTAACATACCTCTGAAAGTGGGTAGCGATGATAGTGGGATGTTTTTCATGCTGATGTTTCTGGAAATATCCAAGATTAGAAACCCAAAGGTCTCAGTTTCAGTGATTGCATTTCCTTCTTCTTCTACCATTTCACTAGGTGTTCCTCCTCCACTGATGGATGGTTCAAAAACTGGATTTTGTGTGTCTCGTGAACATTCAGTTTCTTCGGCAGACTCATGTTCTATATGCCTCAATGTTGATTCTTCCGTTTTAGGTTCTTCTCCTGGAGCCTCACTAGCTTCCCTTGAACTTTCTCCTAGTGGTATTTTTCCTGCACCAGTGTTAGTTGAANGGGGGGGGGGGGGTCTTTTTGAATCTTTAGAGCTTACAAATCTACCCTTATTATCTCTATATCTATGCATAAAATGGAAATTTGATGCTTAACTGAATTGAAATGCTAATTCTATCTAGAAGCTAAGAAGGCAACCTGGCTTCAGAGAACCCCACGCTAGTGGCCGCGTGGCTCTTCACTCATGTCTTAAATTTTTTATCCTCCTCCCTCAAGCAGACTTTAAAATAATTCAAAAATTATGCAAACAATCTAAGCTAAAAATCATTTCCTATCTTTGCAACTCTCCAGCAACGATGCCAAAATGTTGTGCTACTTATATGATTAGTATAATGCACTCATTAATTATCAATATGGGATTCGTATTCAATAGAGTTACAAGACACAAGTAAGAAAGGAAATTCTAATGTCATGAGTATATAACTATTCTAGATTATGCATGCTAGAAACAAAGCAAACTAACAAACCAAAACACAATCTGGTTGTCTTTCACAGAGAGGATATCTAATCCATTATGGCACATGAAAGTATGAGATGGATTTGTTTGACAGATCAACTCTATTATCTGACCCCAAAAGCTAACTATGCAATCACACTTCTGAAAGGGAAATCATGCATCAATTATCAAGGCATAGCATGGGTAGTTCAATAGTCAATATACTGAGTATGTTGTGGTTCACAATGTGTTGTTGTGAAATTCACTAGTTCTCCTTCAAACATGTCTGACTACTACTGGAAACATTCATGTCCATGAAACAAAATCAAATCCATAAAAATAGAAACAGAGCATATGCAAAGAAAAGTAAGTAAAGATCTCTAAGAAATCATATAATCGAAACCCTAAACTGAACTATATTGCTATCATCTGAAAGGATCAAAGCTTCATCTAGTCTAACATTTATACTATTGAAATCAACTACTAACACTAATCTATAAGGATGCTGAACATTGTTGGGCGGTGGGCCCTTGCCGCTTCAATAGGTCAGCAACTAGAGTCTACAGTAAGCTTGCTTTCAATCCACACATTACTCTTACTCAAACTTCAAAACATAGAATTAAACTATGCTAACAACTCAACTCACATTCATTCATAATGATCAAGACATCGAGATAAATGACGTCCTTCTATTAAACTTCAACTTAGAATATGTTCTACAATATGTAATGTTGCTTCACATGTTGTGTTATGATAACTCTCTACTACCTCCACCATCCTTGCCAGTACTATTTAAACAGTCTTAGTCGTGAAACACAAGGAGGTGAAATCTTTTGCAGATCAGTCAATTGCCAAAATTATATATTCGGTTACATATTTTAAGTTTCATCCTCATGACACGAAGTGTATGAGGATGAAGCAATAAACAAGATAGCTTAACATATCCTTGTTAGAGCTTTGATGATTCAACAAGCATCCAACAATTATCTTGGGCACGATCTGGAGGTAAACTTGGTATATTTTGCTTCCTGTATTGGTACCGGATCATGACAGGTGAGATTCGGTAAATGGTACCGGATCCAAACAACACACAAGTGGTTGGTACCAGACTAGAACAGTCTGTGGACATTGGTACCAGATCACGACAGTGAATGGTTCCGTACCAGATCTGAATGGAAGGTGCACTTGGTACCAGATTCAGACAGTGGCAATCTGGCACATAAGTACCAGATGACTGAGCTGATACATAAATGTTAGACTCATCTAGAGGTCAAAGGTAACGCATGGCAGTTTTTAAAACATTAGTACATGAAACATTTAGTCTCCTAGCTCAATAAACCACAAAATGCATGAATTCAATTATACTTTACCTTATGACCACATCAATGGCTAATGGTAGTGTTCTTTGTCATTTATCCAAGCTTAGATAGGCCAAAAAGGTATAAATGAGGAGTATAATAGTGTAGTGGGGATGTCAATTTAGAGGCTCAACAATCCTATTTCTTAGAATATTGAGATACATCAAAATCTTTGACTCCTTGAAAATAGGACAGTTGGAGGAGTCAAATCCTAATTTTCTTCATCTTCTTTGGTGAGTCATCCTGCCAACATTTGAAGGAAGAGATTCCAAGTAGCATATCAAGGATAACTGACTGATTTCATTTTCTTGAATGAAATATCCAACTTAGTGTACCTTTTGTATGTAGGGGTATGTGAAAATAAGTTCTTTGTCTGCCATAAAAGATAGAAGTCATCTATGAGTAGGTCAACAATGGTTTGACCTCTTAGAGTATTGGCCATATTTTGAAACTTATCATCTTTTTCCCTAAAAACGAACAAGACTTTTCCGTGTTTTTCAAATGACAGTAACTTGTCATCTTTATCCCAAGCTAAAGGTAACTCCATCTTCACTAAATTCTCAAATTTGTTAGAAAAATATTCCACATTTATTTTCAATGCTATGCATTCATTTTGATCTTGCGGTATTAGATTCCTGTTTGTGAAAATTCTTTCAGTTTCCATCATCATTGTTGTTATATCATTAACACCTTTTCTTGATAATATCTGTCTAGAATTACAATTTAGGAAATTTATGATTTGAGTGGAAAATTGAGGTTTTGTTCCTAATTCATAAAATGATTTCTAGATTACATCATCTGCTTCATCTATCAACAACATTTCATCATCTATTATTTTGAAATAATCCCAAATCTTGGATACTTCACTGATGATTTCATCCCAGATGAGATGTTTGGCTCCTATCAAATATGGTTTGACAATTTAGTTTTCATATGTTCCATATCAGTTAACATCTTAGCCTTCAGTTTATAATATTTTGTAATAACTTTTTCTTTATATATGATTTCTTCTTTATTCTCTGAGATTGTTTTCTTTAAGCTTTCAATTTCAACACCTTTCGGATTCAAATATGCTAGTTCCCTTGACACTCCAGTTGTTAGATTTGTTGTCTCTGCTTCTTGAACCAAAGAAGATCCTCCTTTAAAGATTTCAATTCTCTTTTCATATATTTCCATATTCTCTCCCATCTCAACCATTTTCTTCATAATTTGATCTTTGTCTTCCTGGATTTCCTGTAGTTTTGGGGTTTGTACATGGTCAATTCCTAGGATTTTAAGCTTTTTCTTCAGAACTTGGATTTATTTTTCCTTTGTTTTTATCAGTACTTGAATGGAGTCCTCATCTTTTGGATTATATCTAAGCTCTCTTATCCATTTTTATTGCTCCTCCACTCTCATCTTTTTGGTCCTGGTAGCCAACTTTCCATTCTTTAAATAAGTCCTGAGCTTATCATTTATAGCTTGGAGTTTCTTAATTCCAATATTAGCTATCATGGAATCTATGTCTATCTTTTTTGCAATTTGTCTATGCAAGTCAAATTTATCCAAAGGATGAACAACATTTAGATCAATAGATATATTTGTTACGTTTTTTTTCTCCTTTGGCTCTATGACTGCTATATTCAGCCTCCCTTTCTCATAATATAAATCTGAGATCATTCTGGTCTAATATGCATCATGGTTATAGACTTTAGGAAACACAATCTTCTTGATTCTTTCACCTGCCTTCTTAATTTCCATGAACTGTTGAACTTGGTATAATTGCTTTGATTGATCAATAGTCCCTGATTCTGTTTCACTTTGACTTCCCTCACTTTTGAGATTTTTTTAAGATGTTACAACATGGCCCTTTTTCTTTGTCATTATTTCTTCTATCATTTCTCGATCTTCTTCTTCTTCTTGTTCATGTACTTCTAATTTCTATTTTTTGGTTGATCCCTCTTCCCCTATTTCTAAATTCTTTGAAGTAGAATATGAAGTTTTTCTTTTGTATGTCTTCTCAAACTGTTGTGGTTTTTGTGTGATTGGAGACTTTACTAACTAATCATATGCTTTAACATAGATCTATACAACGTTTTGCATATCTTTCCAACTGTCTTGATTTTCCAATAGCTCCAGTTGCTCATTTTGTAGATGATGATAAGGACTCCTCCCATGTAAAATTCTTTTTGACAAAATTATTCCATGAGGGTCATAACTCCATGGTTCTCCCTATTGAAATCCCAAGGTTGAAAGCATATTTTATGTCACCTACAGTGTTTATCTAGTATTGACAATAAAAGGATCTACCTCTTTCTTCAATTTAAAAGTTACCTTATATTTATTTGCCACAAAGTGAATTTCATGAAAGTTCAATTTTTGCTTAACATATTCAAGAGAAACAATTCTTGGAGTAAAGAAAATAGGTAAGAGGAATGGACAGAGTTGATAGCCATAAATTATTATTTTAGTATGATGTTCAAATATATACCAGTCTCCCACTCTTTTGTCTGGGCTTAATTGTAAAAAAATTTGCACTCAAGAAAGATTCTAGGAGGAACTTCATTATGTATGATTTGGTAGGCTTTATACATAAACTTATCAACATACTGTGGAAATTCAACATTCAAACGTTTCTTCTTAATCACAGAATTCCAGTGAGTAATTGAAGTTGGGTTACCAAGATTATATTCAACCTTTATCCCTAGATGCATAAAATGAAAGGCTCGTGTAAACAAAAAATGGTGAACTGGGTAAGACTGGTATCTGAAGCTTATAAGAGATTCAAATTCAGAAATTTGGTAGTGGATTTGATCTGCTAAGAATTGGGCATAATTAAATTTATTGATGGGTTTCGTTTTAATTGGGAATATTGAAACCATAATCCCCAACACAAACTCATCAACTGTTAAATCATATTTTTCCCTAATATCATAGAAATCATAGAAATAATTTTCTGAGAAGTCTCAGGAAAGAGATTTGATTGAATGACAACATTATCACCCGAAACATCAAGATTTGTACAAACATATGACTGTAACAAGGTAGCCCTTTCTCTTGATTTGAATTCTCTGAAACATTTGGCTACTATTAATTCATTTAGTGGTTGGCTATCGAGATTCATTGACCATGTCATCATCTTGTTTAGTTCAATGAGAATATAACCAATTGTGCAAATTATGACTCTCTTGGATGGGAAGTAATTTGCAATGCACCAAACTACAAACTCCTAAAAGTGATATACCTGGGGTACTAAAAATTTGGCGAGGTTGGACTCCCATGCATAATAATGGTCATCTAGATCCCTAAAACCCTGGTTTTTCGACTAGTATAACTCAAAGAGATCAAAAGATAAGATAGGATAAAAAACATCCTTATCTTTTCCTACAAGATATTCCTCTATGAATTTTATATCTTTCTTACTTTCTGTAGGTTGATAGGATTGCATTTTAGAAATGACAATAGAAAGGATAAACAAGATTTAGGTTTACCAATGGAAGATGTTATTTGGTATAGGTATCAGACTAGAATGATGATGGTGAATTTTGCAGGAACTCTCAATCTAGTGCTCTAACTCTTTACAAACTCAAAATAAACCAAAAATTTGATTTTTTTCCCCTTTTACCTTTGAAATGTATACATGTCATTTTATTGTTGACAAAATATCAATTTAAAAATAATAATTTTAAATCCTTTACCTTTTTTGTTGGTTGATGTCATGCTAGACACATGTTGGTCCCGTGTTGATTTGTAGGGGGTCGGGCATGTTTAGGCTAACAACATGCCCATGGGGATGAAATTCACATATGGGAGCCATTTCAAAAGACAGTTGAATAAAGGTAAAAATCTTATGAAAGAGATTTCATTGTATTTATTCGAAATTAAACTAATTTTCATTTTATTTTTATTATTTTATATAAAAAAAATTATTTTTATTTTGTTTTTGCAAGACTAAATTTTCTATCAACCCTAACTTATAAATCATGGAAAATTCCAAATTTATAAAATTTGGACAATGTTACAACACCATCTATGAGAGTTTTGCATGTATTTTCAATGTCCTTCATGTTTCTTTTCTCAATCAACTTTGGGATTCTTGTAGACTTCTTCAAAGTGTCTTCCCGTGAGGGCCATGCTTAGATATACGTCAGAAGGGGATCACTTTGGATATTTCTTCAAATACACCCATCACTTCTACAAGATTCTATACTTCTTCTAGGGTTGACTTCAATGACAACCAACTTTCCAACACCACGTCAGAGCTCTGTCCCTAAATCTGGTCTCCATCTGTGCAATATTTGATGCCTCATATGTGACCCTCTTCATAGAACATATATATTTTCACATGAACCAATGTTGTTGTGCATCATCTCTACCCATTCCATAGAAAACGGGTAACCTCATGGTACTATCCTGATTCAGCATCCTCAATCTTGAACTAATTCCTCCAATATGATTGTTGGGTGTCAGAATTCTCAATATTGATACTCTTCTTGGTGAAGTAGTATTGACTTCACCTTCTTCTTCCCTCGTTGCTTTTATTTTGTCTCCTTCTAATATTTCTCCTACTCCAATCACCTTGGTATCTATTGTCTCTTCTTCTTGATTACAGATGCACAAGAGGGGTGGTTCAAAGAGGGGCTAACTCCATATTCTTCTAACATATCTTGTGAAGTGATCTAAAGAATTTCCTACCTACATCTATGCAATCCCATCCACTGTCGTCAATTATTCTCTCCCACCACGAGGGGATCCTCCATCTTCTTCTTCTTCTCTTGCACCTCGATTTTTTGCCTCATCTTCCTTCGAGGTTGCGACACTCTGAAATAACCAAGGGGTTTGGAATTCATCTTATGTACCCCGATGAATACTACTACTGCTACTATTCTTATCCCCATTGGACACCCTACTATCAATGTTTCCCCTCTTTGCGTACCTACATATAAGTTTTAAACTTGTGAAGTAAAGCAATGCATATATATTCTTAAGCAAAACATAATTTAATCAATGGCTCATTCACATAGTACACAGAGATTTATACCGAAAACCCTCAACCAAGAAAACCTTTCTTAAATTCATTATATACAGAATTTCACAGTATACAATATATACAATGTTTTTAGGTATTCCATAGATACCAAAACCCTAATCCCTAAAACCAGGATTATTTTTAGTAAACCGCTAAAAATAGAAAAAACCGCCCAAAAAACATTTTGGGTCATTGCCCTGAATGCTATGCGTAACCAGGGGGGGGCATACCTTCCCCCCTGGGACCCCCCTAGGAAAGTGCCAAGCGCACATGGCACAAACATAGAACTACTATGAGGAATCGTCATACGCAATTGTCATATCTGACGTGCCCACATACACACAAGCAAATAATATAACACATACCCAACATTCTCCCACTTGTTGTTTTCTTTGAATCCATGGGTCCAAGGGATTATATAGTCAACAATATATGGCAACAATGCCCATTGTTAGTCTACACCAGGAGAACTTTTTGGTGCTCACAGAATTTGTCAATGAATCTGCAACATTCTTCAAAGTGTCAACCTTTTCTAGCAACACCTTCTTTTCCTCAACCATGTCTCTCACAAAGTGATACTGAACATCAATATGCTTTGTCTTTGAATGATAAGATGGGTTCTTTGCCAAGAATATTTCACTCTGAATGTCAAAATCTAATATCACTGCTTTTTGTACCAACCCAATACCTGAACACAATCTTTGTAACCATACTGCTTCCTTGCTTGCATGAGTGGCTACCATGTATTTAGCTTCTGTAGTTGAGAGTGCCACTACAACCTCTATTTTTCTCATCCAACTGATTGCTCCCCCAAATAGGTTAAACACATACCCACTTGTAGATCTTCTGTGATCCATATCTCCAGCCCAATCTGCATCAACAAAGCCATGTATGTCCACCACTTTGTCCAATCCTAGTCTTCCTTGGTAGCACAATCCATAACTAGTGGTGCCACGAAGATACCTGAAGACCCTCTTTACTGTTGTCCAGTGCTCCTTCCCTAGTTTTGACATATACCTACTCAAAACTCCCATTGCATGTGCAATGTCCGATCTAGTACAGACCATTGCATACATCAAACTACCAATGACACTGGCATACAAAACATGGGACATGTCCTCTTCTTCTTCTTGTGTCTTGGGACACTAATCTGCAAATAAATTTACACCTATAGGAATAGGAACCTTGACCGGTTTACTTCCATGCATATTAAACCTCTACAATATTGTCTCAACATATTTTCTATGATTCAACTAGAGTTTCCTGTTTGCATGATCTCTTTTAATCTCCATTCCCAGAATGAAGTTAGCAGCACCGAGATCCTTCATGTCAAATTTGGAGGATAGCTGCGATTTCATCTCCTTGATAACATCCATGTTACTTCCTACCAACAACAAGTCATCAACATACAATACTACATAAATGAATTGATTACCAACCTTCTTGGAATATACACACTGATCAACCTTGCTTCTTACAAATCCCAATCCAAGGATGTATGTGTCAAAATTTTGGTACCACATCCTAGGTAATTGCTTCAGACCATAGAGTGACTTCTTTATCTTACAGACCAGCTCTTTCTTTCCCGTCACTGCAAAGCCTTCTGGCTGCTTCATGTAGACTTCTTCTTCCAGATCCCCATGTAGGAATGTTGTCTTCACATTCATCTGTTCCACTTCAAGATCAAAAGAAACAACAATAGATAAAAGAAATTTAATAGAAGTTAACTTAGCAACATGAGAAAAAATCTCACCAAAGTCAATTCTCTCTACTTGGGAATAACCTTTTGCTACTAATCGAGCTTTGTATTTCTCCACTTTACCTTTTGCATTAAACTTCTTCTTGAACAACCATTTTATACCAACTAATTTTCTTCCAGCTGGCAACTCAACTATATCCCATGCCTCATTCTTATCCAAGGCATCCATTTCTTCAACCATGGCCTTCTTACAGAGTTTACTATCCTCTGACTTCACTACTTCCCTGCCAGTTCTGGGATCATCATCAGTGATGGATAAAGAAAAATTGGAACAAAAATCAGGTGGACTATACCTTTTTGGTTGCCTTCTATCTCTCACTGATCTCCTCAATACTAGGGTATGAGGTTCTTCTTCTTCTTCTTCCGCTTCCTCTTCTTCAGATGATTCATATTTTGCATCGTCCAACTCAAGATCTATTTTCTCAGGTTCATCTTACGTTGGTAGGAGTTCTTGTTTGGACACATCTTTTACCTCTCTGAAAACAACATCTCGACTGTAAACAATTTTCTTGGTTCCTGGGTTCCAAAGCTTATAACCTTTCACACCATCTTTATAACCAATAAAGATACACTTTTCAGCCTTTTTATCCATCTTACTTCTATTTTCCTTTAGAACATGTACATAAACATCACAACCAAACACTCAAAGATGTTGAAGAGAGGGTTTCTTTCCAGACCATACTTTGTGTGGAGTTTTATCATCCAACTCTAATGAAGGTGATTAAATGACCAGGTAACATGATGTACCCATTGCCTCTACCTAGAATTCTTGTCCTAACCTAGCACCGCTGAGCATGCTCCTTGATTTTTCCATTAGTGTCCTGTTCATCCTTTCTGCAACTCCATTCTGTTGAGGAGTGTATAGAGTAGTCTTCTGCCTTTCTATACCACACTTCTTATAGAATTCTTCGAATTCATTTCTGCAGAATTCTCCACAATTGCCTGTTCTCAATACCTTTATTTTCTTCTCTGTCTGATTTTCTACTAGAGCCTTAAACTCTTTAGATTTATCAAATACCTTAGATTTCTTTCTAAGAAAATAAATCCATGTGTTCCTTGAAAAATAATCTATGAATGAAACACAATAAATAGATTTTCCTAGGGATGGAACAGGAACAGGTCCAAACACATCACTGTGTATCAACTCTAAGATCCCCTTTGCTCTTGTAGAAACAGATGGGAATCTTACTCAATTTTGTTTACCATATATGCAATGTTCACAGAAATCAAAATCCAGAGTGCAATTAGACATACCTCCAACCATGCCTTTATTGTGTAGTGTTCGAAGGCCCTTTTCTCCAATATTCCCAGTCTTTGATGCCACAACATGGTCTTCTTTTAAGGAATGATATTGGTCTTGTCTTGTTTATTTTTCTGCTCAAGGACAATAGAATTGTTAAACCCATTAGTATAAGTTCTTCCCAACAACTTGTACAGAGTTCCACATCGACCTCCCCTCATCAACACCATTTCTCCTCATACCATCTTGCAAGTGTTCTTTCCAAATACAGTATCCGCTCTTGCATCATCCATATTGCTTACAGATATTAGGTTCCTAGCTAGTTTTGGAATGTGCAGAACCCTAGGGAGAGTTCTAATCCTTCCATATTTTAGCAACAACTTAACCCTTCCACGTCCCAAGATTTTTTTCATCGAGTCATCTCCTAGGAATACATCACCACCATCATAGTTTTCATATTCAAAGAACCACTCCCTGTGAGGAGTCATATGGTATGACGGACCTAAGTCAATCAACCATACATCATGACCTGCATGTGTACTTGTAGATGCCAAGTAAACATCACCTCCTTCTTCAGTGGAGGTTTTTGCCTCTGTGGAAGAGGTACTATTAGATCCCTTTGTTTTTTCAACCTTCTTAGACTTGCAATCTTTCTTATACTGCCATGTTTTACCACACTTCCAACATTTCCTCAAAGATTTTCTTGGAGACTTAGATATACCTGTTGATTTAGATCTCCACCCCAAAGGCTTACTAGGGTTCCTGTCTTGGGTACACCCTCTTACAAATAAATAATTTGTGTTATGACCATCCATGCTTTTTCACCTGATCTCTTCAAATAACAAGGATGAAACTACATCCTCATACTTCAATGTAGATTGAGTAGTACTACCAATTGCTACAACCAGATTATCCCAAGAGTTTGGCAATGAACATAACAAAGTAATACACTTATCTTCTTCTACAATCGTAATATTAACAAAGATAAGTTGACTTACCATAGTATTAAAGGCATTTAGATGTTCTATCACAGAATCTCCATCTTCCATCCTAAGATGATACAACTTCTTTTGAAGAAAAAACTTGTTTACCAGGGACTTTGATTGATACAAATTCCCCAACTTATCCCATAGTTCCTTGGCTTTAGATTCTCTTGAGACATTCAGCAAAACCGAATCTTTCAGGTAGAGTCGAATAGTACTCCTTGCTCTTCTGTCCAACTTCTCCTAATCTTCCTTCAACATATACTAGTACCTGGTGTACTAGTAGTTTGTGTACTAGTAGGTTTTGTACTAGTATCTTGTGTGCTAGTAGACAGTGTACTAGTAGGATGTGTACCAAGATCCATAGTGATCCATTGTTCATTGTCTACAATAAGGTCCTCCATCTTGATCTTCCATAGCTCAAAGTTTTTACCATTGAACTTCTCTATCTCGATTCTAGATGAGCTCGTCATTCCTCTTTCTATACTCAAATCTCCACTGCAATAGCTCCCATTAAACCCAGGTTTATCACAGACCCAAGATAAAATTGATCTATCAGGACCGAGACAAAACCTCAACAACAAAGGCATCCCTCTGAAGCCAAAAACGAGCTCTGATACCACATGTAATTTTTAAACCTGTGAAGTAAAGGAATGCATATAGATTCTTAAGAAAAACATAATTTAATCAATGGCTCATTCACATAGTACACAAAGATTTATACCAGAAACCATCAACTGGGAAAACCTTTCTTATATTCATTATATCTCGAATTTCACCATTCACTATACAATATATACAATTTTTTTAGGTATTTCGTAGATAACAAAACCCTAATCCCTAAAACCGAGATTATTTTTAGTAAACTGCTAAAAATAGAAAAATCCGCTAAAAATAGCAAAAACCGCCCAAAACAAATTTCGGGATGTTGCCTCGAATGTTGCGCGTAACCAAGGGGGGGCATACCTGCCCCCCCTGGGACCCCCCTATGAAACCACCTGGCGCACACAACACAAACATAGCACTACTACGAGGGATCGTCAGTCGTAGTTGTCATATCTGACGCACCCACACACACACACATGCAAAGAATATAACACATACCTAATACTATATTCATCTATGATCCTCTTTGGCACAACACACTATTCTGCACTCTTCCACACTTTCTCCTATTGGGATCTCCTTTCTCTTCATCTTGGGCCTATCCCCTCATTGCACACCCCTTTCTATCTTCTTTTAACTTCATTGTTATGCTCACCCTCTTAACTCAACTCGTCTTGTGTATCTCTCAGATCTTTCTATCCTCTGCTCCTATGGGTCCATGCCATTCCTCACCTCATCTCAACAAAATTTGGATCCTCCTCAACATATCCATCTACTTTCTCATTTCCTCCTCGTCTTTTCAACCCCTGGTGCCAAGGGAGTCTACTCAGCCATCCTATCAGGATCCATGCACATCATCCCTTTCTCCATGAATAACATCTTTATCTAGAGTGGGATTTCTTCCAGTCGCCTTCTTCAGGGACCTTCCATGAACTTTATTTCAACCTCACTAAAAGAATCAATGTACTCAACAACAAACTCAATTTTATGTCCCTCCTTTACTCAAGAAAACCAGAAATCAATGGCTCAGGTCCACTTGTTATCTAATTCCTTTAGCCTATCAATTGAGGCTTGATCCCAAACTATCAACTCTAGTGGCGTCAAAGTAGTATTAGTCAAAGTCTTCCTTTTCAACCATTCATACAATATACAATGAACTTTAACAATGAAAATTTCATGCATATTAGTGTAGAGATACTTATCCTTCCATTATTCCATGTTGACATTCATGCCTTGAGACTCCATTCGAGAAAACTCACCTTCCTTTGCATTCAACCAATCTAGAGTTTCCTCTCGATATGTATACCACCTCATTCTCTACCTTCATCATTCAATACAATAATTTCAGGTCCCAACAACAAAATCATTTGTTGGGTTGTTTCACACTTGTGCGTGTCATTATTAATGTTGGGGGGTTAAGACCCATGATTTGTCCATAGTTGACCAACCAACATATCAATATTTAGCCAAGGCTGAAGAATGTCTCACTCGAGATGTTATCAGGATCATGTAGACCATCTAGTCTTTTGTCAGGGATGAAGAACTAAATACACAGAGATACATCGGGGATTGAATTCATGTATTTCATTTCATCTTACTTAATAGATGACAAAACATAACATAAACCACACATTCATTTAGACACATAATTAACACATCATAGGTCCAGAAGATGTGCAGCTTTATTATCATCCTCATTCCATCAATCACAAGAATACATTAAGTAATTCATATATCGACAACAACAAATCCCAACTCTTCTATGTCATTCCTCATTATTTCATTACATCGGACCATGCACATCTCTTCAAACTCTATAGAGAGGACAGGTTCATAATTACAATTTGAGAAATTTACAAAACATATGGTCAAAGCGAGCTCAATAACACCCATTCAACAACAACCCACGAACCGGTTCACTCACTAGCTGAATAACTTTGTTTATGTTGTCATTGTTTCCTTTTATATCCTTCTCTTCTCTGGCACTCTATCTCTTTCAGTTCTGCCCCACGCATTCCTCTAGCTACCAGTCCTGCATGCTTTTGTCACCTTCCTGCACTCCATGTAGCATTTATAGAATTAGGGAAATTATAACTACCTTTCCAAGTCATATTATTTATTCTCCACATTTCCTTGTACTAATGACAATAATCATTCAAGGAGATTTCTTGAAGATTCTTTTCTTAATTTCATCGTGTATGCATTGTCTTCTTTTTTCCAACACACATCACAAAACTTGGATTGACGCACATTGGCAGAACTAGACTTGAAATGCATTAACAAAGCTTGATCCAACGCGTTCTTCTTTTCAATACTCCCACATCTGGATGAGTGTGCACAAAAATGGAACGAGTGTGCACAACTTCATTTGTGCATGTGCGCGCGATATTTACCCAAAACTTTGGGTGCCAACAAAACATCATTCTAATTAAATTATTATTAGAAGAGATGTAAACTTTGATGAAAATATCTTAGCCTGTGAGCCTAATTCAACATATGTGCCTTCTTCATCCGATGATCCATCTTCAACATTTGTGCCTTCTTTTGTTCCTATTCTAGTTTCTTCTTCTTCAGATGATGACATTGAGGTTGAAAATCCACCTCTGTGTGCTCACCTTTCTCCAAATGATTCCATTGAACATGAACCTACACCAACACCACTACTTCCTAGATGGTCTATTCAAATCGAGAATAAACTAGTGATATTGTCTATGATCCTTTAGATTAGCATCAAACACCTTCATAGTTCTATGGAACCTCTTCTCGTTTGGCTCAATTTTCAAAGACTCGTGATCCTGAAATATTTGTAGAAGCTTTAGTACATCCATATTGAGATACAAAAATGAATGAAGAGTATCATTCTTCAATGTCGCACGATACTTAGAATCTTGTACCTCTTTCGAAAGGAAGAAAACTTGTCAGATGTGAATGGGTGTACAAAACTAAGTATGCATTACATGGAAGTGTTGAAAGACACAAGGCCTAGCTAGTTTTCAAAAGGTTCTCTCAAGTTTAAGGAATTGAATAAAATGAAACATTTTCCCCCGTCACCAAAATGAATTCCATCCATATTGTTATATCCCTTCCAGCCTCACACAAATGGGAGGCCTATCATATGGATGTCAAATATGCCTTCTTGCATGGGGATTTGTAAGAAGAAATCTATATGGAACAAACTCTTGGATATGTCTAGAATGACTCAAGCCTTGTTTTCCTCCTTAATAAAACCCTTTATGGTCTTAAGAAAGGTCCTCGAGCTTGGTTTGCCAAAATGGGCAAATTTCTTCTTGATACCATCTTTTCTAGATGTCATTCTGACCCTAATGTCTATACCAAGAAAGTAGGAAGTAATCTCATCATACTTGTTCTTTATGTTGATGACCTTATCCTCACTCGTAGTGACCCTAAAATTTTAAACCATGAGAAAATTGGCCTTAATAAGAACTTTGGAATGATCGACTTAGGCTATTTGCACTATTTCCTTGGCCTCCAAGTTTTTCAAACCAAGGAAGGATTTTTTTCTTTCTTAGACTAAGTATTCTTGTGACCTTCTTTGTCGCTTGCACATGGATGATTCTAAACCGACCCCTTTTTCCTTCAATTCTGGAGTCAAAATTTCTACCACTTGTACTTCTCCCGAAGTTTATGCTACTCTGTACCATTAGTTAGTTGGTAGAATCCTATATTTGACTTGTACCCATCCTAATATTTCCTTTAGTGTTGATATTGTTGCCCAATATATGCAAACACCCCTTGAAATCCATTTGAAAAAATATAAAAAATTACTTTGTTATGTCTGGGGTACATTTTAGTTCGGGATACATTAATCTCAAGAGGAACTCCTTTATTGGTCAGTTTCATTGATTGATATTGGGTCGGTGAACTTGATGATTGGAAGTCTACTGTATGCTATGTTTTTTGGCCTTGGTTCAGGACCTGACACTTGGGCCTGTAAGAAAAAAATCTATTTCTCTTTCTTCAGTAGAAGAAAAGAACCTAGAAACAGTTAATGCAAGTGAAGAAGCCTTGTGGCTTAGACATATTCTTTCATATCTTGGCTTCCAGCAACAACATTCGACCACCCTTTAGTGAGAAAATCAAAGTGCCATCAAGCTCAACAAAGATCCAATTCAACATCAATGTAACAAACACATTGAGCTACACCTACACTTCATTAGAAAGCTCATTCATGTTCAAGTTATTGAAGTGTACTTTTACCCTACAAAAGATCAAGTTGTAGACATTTTCACAAAGTCTCTTATTGAAGTGAAGTTTTCCAACCTTTGATCTATGTTAGGAGTTTAGGCAGTTGTAATTAAGGAGGGATAGGCTCTAATTCCTCCTTCCTTATCCTATTGTGTCACATTTGTAAATCCTTCAATCATATCCCAAGTTGTTCTTAAGGGGGGATGTTAGGATATTTAGAAACTTAGGAGTTAGTTAAGATCAACTTGGTCTAATATGTCATTAGGTAAAAGTGTCTTCTTAGTGTGTTTCTTTAGTATGCATTAGTATGCATTTGTAGTTTGGAAATCCAACGGTCACGATATGTTCCCATCATAGAGTGATCCAACAACTCATATTCTCCTAAATCTTAAGGATTACATTGATCTGTGGATTAACACTCAATTTTTCCACGATCTATATTTAAAGAGCATGTAGGGTCATTTGTCGATGATTAATTGTGAAAAAATCTCTTTTAAATCTCTCTATAATATTTTCTTTTGCATTAATAATTTTCTCTAAGTGGCTATGTTGGATAGGGTCGTGGATGTTTCCACTAGGGGTTTTACCACGTAAAAACATCAGTGTGTTGATTTTTTATCTGGTTGTGTGAGTGGTTACTAAAGGTGTTCTTCCTTTGTTAGAATACCTATGTTTTCGAACATATAGAAATCGGGTCATCTCTATTTTTTCATGTTTACATATTCCATCTCACTAATAGTATCGAACATGTCGATTCATAGTTATTTTATTGTATTCATATTGCTATGTGTTTACTAGTTAAAATTCATGAAATGGTTATAAATTTAGTATCTAATATTGATCTAGGTGGATATCAGTGGCCACCCACCTTTTCCAACTAGCTCAAATCAACTTTCTGGCAATTTTGTCAATTTACTATTTTTAGCAGGTTTTAACTTCTGGGGCCATTTGAGGGCCTAAATGAAGGTTTTTCGAGATCGAGGTTCTCAATGATAGCCAAAGGCATTATTTAGCCCACAAAATTAATCTCCTCAATGATACCTTTCCAACGAGCTATCATATGCCTAAAACAAAGATTGTATGCAAAAGTTATGACCCCGGGAAGTTGATGTACTAACTTACCCAAATGGGGCCCACATGACTTTTGGTGCTTCATCTTCTAGGGTTAGGTTTTTGGATGTCTATAACTTTTGGAATTCCCATTTATTGTAAAAATGCCTTTAGAGCCTCATTGTAATCATCTTCTTGAAATAAGCTGCCACCATTCTAGTAGCCGTCACATCTCTTCTCAGAGATAAGCTGCCACCATTCTAGCGAGTCTTTCACTCTGTATTTTTATAGTCTCTATACATTTGTTTCATTAATAGAAATCGTGTATTACTGTATATCTGTGTTTATGGTTGCATCTTTGAAAGATTTCTATTATATTATTGAATAGCTGCGATATCTCTGTGCATTTGTTTTATCTCCGATCTCATTTCGTGCCGAAAATAATCTGGATTAGTGGTATCAGAGCAGGCTGCTCTTGATCATTTTTTCAGTGCATGTCCCCGACAAGGTCCAAGTATAGAAAGTTGGGTCTCGATCTTGTCTCTATTGAAGACAATCTCTCTCGCACACCCAAGAAACCCTCAATGGCGGAAGAAAATAAAAACGACGGAGCAGACGATCCTATCAATCTGTTGCTTGAGCAAGCTCTCACGCGACAGAGGGATGCAATGATGGAGAATTTTGCCCACATCCTTCAATGCCTGCCGATCGCATCAAGCGCATCTTCATCAAAAAACCACTTTGGAGGCACCTCGCCTTTCAAGGTACAAGTTAATTTTGATATTCTTGTATTTGAAGGACAAATAGATGTAGAAGCCCTAAAAAAATGGTGAACTTTGCTAGAAGGTTATTTCTTTGTTCACAATTTTTATGACAAAGAAAAGATCACCTTCGCACTCCTTAAAGCTCTCCCTCATGTCAAACATTGGTGGGAAACTTATTGGGAGAAAAGTTCCACAGAGGAGTCTGGAATATATGGGGCCAATCCCACTTGGGATTTTTTTGTGGATGTGGTAAAAGAACAGTATTACCCTATAAGAAACTATGAGGACCAATACATGAGATGGACCACATTGCTGCAAGAGAGGGGCGAAGCAATTCCGGAGTTCACCAATACCTTCCATACCTTTCACACCAAGCTGGGTATCAAAGAATCCAAGCGACATTTGGTTCTGAAATACCATGGGGCTTTATACATATACATCCAGACTTAAATGGATTTTCTGGACATCTCATCACTCGATGCTACTTATCAATATGCTGTTAAAATTGAGTAGAAATTTAAGCACCAGAACAAACGAGAGTTCGGGTCCGCAAATCTGCAACAACCAAAGTATGAAAAAAACGACCCTAACAAACAGTCTCCCGAAAACTAGTCCAAGACACAGGAAAAGAAGGGTCACAGAAAGACAAAGAAGGACACCGAAAAATGGTGCGATTTCCACAAAATCCCCTGGCACAACACCGATGAATGTCGCTCAAAACAATCATTGGTGGCTGAAATCAAAGACAAAGAGCCAAACCCTGATTCAGAATCTGATTCTAAAAATAATGGTAAAGGTTAGATCATTGACGCGGACCCCACTGCTATTGTCGCGACCGCAACAATTCAACTAGAAGAACCAACAGATCCTGAAGAGGGGGAGTGCATTTTTCATTCACAGATGTGGGTAAAGGGGACCCTGCTACATTTTATTGTTGATAGAAGAAGCCAGAAAAACCTCATCTCAGTAGAGGTCGTCAAACAGTTGGGATTGTCGACAACACCACACCCGCAACCATACAACATCGGGTGGCTTCGGCAAGGATGAGATCTCTAGGTCAGCCAACAATGTCAATTTTCATACGTCATCCAACCCTTCAAGGATGAGGTATTATGTGATTTTGCCCCACTGGATGTTTGTGATGTTCTCTTGGGCCAACCATATATGTGGAGACGCCATGTTGTTTATGAGTCTCGATCCCGTAGTGTCATTGTTACTTTGGGGGGTCATCTCTACAGAATACCAGAGGTAGTTCTGACTACTGTTCCACCAAAAAAGTGTCGCAAGGTAGTAGCTCATACTGCAAAATTCAGCTTCTTCACAATCTATTCAAAAGGGGAACAGAAGGACACTGCAACCACTACAGTCTTGCCCCAAGCTCCTTCTATCAAACAGAAGCAGGTCGACAAGTTTGCAGCAAAGCACAAAGATTCCTTCTGCACATCATCCTCTCATGTATCTCGACTTGTTGAACATCCTCAACCTCAATAGGTTCGTGACAGATTTCCAGAAACTAAGCAGCATGACGTCTCTAGCAAGACAAGCAATGCACCAAGATGCAGATTCAACAAACGCTTTTCCCTCTCCCCCGGGAACTCAACGCAATGGAGACCATTGCTTCCTAATGAGGGAGGATTTATCCAAGTGGATATTGGTGGCCACCCACCTCTTCCAACTAGCTCAAAACAACTTTCTGGAAATTTTGGGAATTTACTATTTTTAGCAGGTTTTAACTTCCGAGGCCATTTTGAGGGCCTAAATAAAGTTTTTTCGAGATAGAAGTTTTCAATGATAGCCAAGGGCATGATTAAGCCCCGAAAATGAATCTCCTCGATGATACCTTTCCAAAGAGCTATCATACGCCTAAAATGAAGATCGTATGCAAAAGTTACGACCCTGGGAAGTTGATGTACTAACTTACCCAAACAGGGCCCACATGAATTTTGGTGCTTCATCTCCTAGGGTTAGGTTTTTGGATGTCTAGGACTTCTGGCATTCCCGTTTATTGGCAAAAGGCCTTCAGAGCCTCATTGTAATCGTCTTCTTGCGAATGCGAGTAACCGTCACATCTCTTCTTAGAGATAAGCTACCACCATTCTAGCGAGTCTTTCACTTTGTATTTTTACGGTCTCTGTACATTTCTTTCATTAATAGAAATCGTGTATTGTTGTATATCTATGTTTATGGTTGCATCTCTGATACATTTCTGTTATATTATTGAATATCTGCGATATCTCTATGCATTTCTTTATTATATCTCTGATCTCATTTCATGCCGAAAATAATCTGGATCAAATATGATTATTATTTTAGCTCAAAATCTAAATTTGTGATTATAACAATGAGAATTGTGATTCTATTCATTCAATTTATAACATCATCAAATCCTCACTCCTTTTTTCTCCAAAATGATCATTCCACTTTTCTCGATTCCATGCATATTTCTCTATGGTACTCTTTCACTCTCTTATTTTTGTTTCTAGCAACATCAACGCCAATGTGATGATACTTTGCAAAAAAAATGAGAATGCCCCATAGCTCTCTTTTCACCTGCCTCATCCCAAGCCTAAGATAAAGGAGATGTATCTTTCGTAGCATTGATGCTTGGAACAACATTTCTTAATTTAGGTGGGATTCTTACGAAACCTAGAAAGAAGGTAAAATATTTTTTATTATCAGATATTATTTTTGGGATTAACTGCGTAGTGTAAGTCATTAATCTATTACCCATATTCATGAGTATTAGTCTCAACTGACCAATAATTCTCATGATTTGAATAATTCTAATTCTCTTGGGATGGGTGACCACCTGGGAAGTCCTGGTTACCGGGTGCAAGCCCTGGAAGTGATGATTGATGTTGTGCAATTCATTTCGTTGGCTTCAATCCCATTTCTTCACCCCTGTGAGCATCACCCGATGAAATGAGTGCTAAGTGGACTATTCAAATCATGAGAATTATTGGTCAGTTGAGACTAATACTCATGAATATGGGTCATAGATTAATGACTTACACTACGCAGTTAATNCTAAGGTTTTGCAAATGGGGTAGCAAACTAAGTGGGCTTGATTGTGGGGAAAACTCCACGGTTAAGCGCGTTTGAGCTAGAGGCATCTTGGGATGGGTGACCACCTGGGAAGTCCTGGTTACTGGGTGCAAGCCCTGGAAGTGATGATTGATGTTGTGTGATTCATTTCGCTGGCTTCAATCCCATTTCTTCACCCCTTTGAGCATCACCCGATGCAATGAGTGCTAAGTGGACTATTCAAATCATGAGAATTATTGGTCAGTTGAGACTAATACTCATGAATATGGGTCATAGATTAATGACTTACACTACGCAGTTAATGCCAAAAATAATATCTAATATCTTGCACTGCGGAAGCCCCTATATATTTTTTATTATCATCAAACTTATGCAATAGGGATTATGCTCTAACATCCCACTCCTTCATGCACTTTTAGATGGTTTAAGAGATATAGTGAACAATCAATATCCTCAATAAAAATAGCAAATTGGGTTGTCTTGATGAATAAAAAGTTATGCAATAGGGATTATGCTCTAACATTCCACTCCTTCATGCATTTTTAGATGGTTTGAGAGATAAAATGAACATTCAATATCGTCAATAAAAATAACGTCTTCGGTGGTCTTGATGAGTAATTTCCTTCAGTTGTGTGTTTCTATGGATCTTGGGAAGCTCCAAATCACAAATATCTTAACCTAAATAATAAATAGTAAATGCAATCATGCTAAATTTTCATGTTTCTATAATCCTATAATGCAAGTAGGACCTCTTCATTGCTTTTATAGTATTTTGATAGAATTATCACCCTTCAATAAAGACTTCAAAATCTACTACAATTTCTTCTTTTTTATGAGATTTAGGATGAACACAACTCCCATGATTATGTAGGATTGATGTATACTCAAAATATGAATATAAAATATTATGTACATACATAATATCAATACATAGATTGCATCATCTCTTATATGAGAGTTAACAAAAATATTTGATTTTATAATTATATCTAAAGTTTTACATTGTAATTTTTAATACATAATTATGAATTTTTATTGTTATTAATATATATAATCCATCAAAAAAATTTATTTCAAATAACAAAACAACACATCATATTTATTATTAATTTTTATTTAAATTTCAACTTATTAATTATTCTAAAATTTTAAATAATTAAAGAGTAAATATTTTATTTCACTTTTTTTAAATATGAATATAAATTACATTTACCAATTAAATTACAATTACTTTTTCAACTTTTAAAAAGCAAAAAGTTGAATAAATTTATACATTGTAACTCTTCAAACTTAATCATTGATGAAATAATCATACTATGAAAACAATGAATGGAAGAAATGTATACATTCAAATTGTAACCCCTCAAGTTGAATGATTGATGAAATGATCATACCATCAATCATTGAGTGGATGGGAAATGATCATACCACCCTCAAAAAGACATATCATTGTGTCATGCAACAAGGGTTCCAGTTGTCATTTTGCATGATGTTCACGTAACTATTAAAATATTGCGGATTCACACCGTAAAGATTATATACGACAGAAATAAGATAACACGGGGTCCATTAAATGTGATACTTAAATCCAACGAATATCGTCAAATCTCAATCCCAACGAACAGTGGTGTGGGCTGCAGCCTGCCATACTTCCACTGTAATAAGAATAAACAATTATTTTTCTGTAAACTGGATAAAAAGATGGCGCTTATAAGAACCCTACGTTGATGCAGAAGAAGGGCAGTGAGGGTGCCGAGGAAGAAAAGCGAATTATCGGTGGGATCGATTAGGAGTTTCAGGTGACGGAATATCGACTCCATTGATTGTTGCTGCACACTGGGAAAAGGAGAGGGTGCACCATTTCCGATTTCCCCGTGTCTTTTTGTCATCCATTTCCATTTCAGCAATTCAGCTTTGAGTCAAGGCGCTGATCTGGTATTTCTTTTCTCCTGCTGAATACATACACAGTTGAAGGACTGTAAGATATTCTGTGTAATATGTTGCGCGTGTGGGAGCTCTTCTCCTCGTTGGTGTTATCCATTCCCTCAAGCAGGAACATACCGTTAATGCTCCAGGAACTCTCTGCTTTAGCTCGCACTCTCTGCTCAATGCTCGTGCAGAGTACTGCTTCAAGTATGCGGGGAGCATATGATTCCGTTAGAACTCATGACGATTATTATGAAATTGTTCACAGTTCTACTGTTCCATGGGATGATCTTATGACCGGTTATGGTGGCTCCCCGTAATAGACCGCCCATTCACTCTGCTAATCTGAAATAACAAGTTCTATGTAGTCATGTGTAAGATTATATCTATTGCAGCTCAATCTATTATATGTGCATTCATGTAAAAATTGCAAGTATTGCAGTCACTCCGAAGCCATGGATTTATGCCCTGCTTCTTCACAGACGGATCTTACTCTGTTAGCACAACAACTAGTCTGTTCTTTTCGGTACTTAGCTCTTTGAGTTGCAATTATGGACAATATTGTCTTCTTCAGATTTTAGTTCTTATCGTGGTTGCAAGCTCTATTTTGGATGTAATTTTGAATGCAAACTAAGATCTGTCTCAATTACATAAAGTGCAACTTCCCTGCACCTTATTCTCCAACAAGCATGTAAGAATGCTTCATGTCTTCTGTTCTCTTGGATTCTCCTATGCAAATAGGAAAAATCTTCCTTGACTTTTCAAAAACCTTCCACCCCTGTGCTTTGAATAACTACAATGGTCGAGGCAATGAGAAAATCGCCTCAAGGACATAGAATGTCCTCCAAGTGAGAGAAATACACTAACAACTATGAAAATATAGTTTTAGAAACTTCCTAAATATTTGTAATAGACAGATTTTACCAATCATTGATTTCAGATTTTGAAGGGAATTGGAACGGTGGACTTTTCAGAGTTGTTGGAGTTCTTCATTTGCACATTGAGGATGATCTCTCACACCATTGCATAACAAAAAAGTAATTTGATTTTGAAATAAAGAAAATAGCATCAAATACAACAATCAATTACAATGAACTCACAGATGTTTACCTGGAACCCCTACCTGGAACCCCCCAATTGGGAAAGCTATCTTCTAATAGGGGTTTACTCTATTTTATTTTAGCAAATCTCTGGTTATAATGTTGTCTTTACTCTTAGTGTTTCCTCTCTTTGGCCAAAGGACACCTTGAGAATGAAAGTGAAGAAAAAAATAAGAAAGGATGAGATAAGGGAAAAGCCAATAAGCTAACTTTTAATTTTCCATTCCTCACTCTTTTCTCTTCTATATTATTTTTTTCTTTTCATTAAATTCTCAATTTTTATCTTTGTATTATTCACTTTACATTTCATTGTCTTTTACATAGTTTATTAACATTCATTAATTGTCAAAATAATCTTACATATATTGAATCTTACAACTATTCTTGGTTCATATTCATTTTAGATCACAAATATGAAATTTGAAAAGTATATTACTTGTTGCAAGACTATTTATTCGTGAGATGAATGATTATCCCATCAAATATGATTAAAAATTCCCAACAACACTGTGAAAATAGGTAATGGAGTTATCAAAACTATTAAATTTAACAAACATTTTTTTTAAATTCCAACCCTATGGACCATGCGTATCTCTTTCTACATTGTGGCTTTTATAATTGTTGCAGTGTTGTCAACCAATCTACATAAAACAAGCACAAGGTGCGAGGTTCATGTGTATAGCACCAACTTCACATCATGAATGAAGGTAGTGCACCCTACGGTTGTACAAAGGGAAGGCGTGACTTAGATATTTTAAGTATCCATAGGGTTGTATTTAAGTTTTTTTGAAGTCTCTCTCAATTATTAATAGAATGGGATTCAAATGAATCTGTTATAGTATTATAGTATTTAGAAAGAGGATTAGAGAATTTATAAATTGTGTCTGGAAAGTATATAAATTGTGTTGGGATAGTTTAAAGTATTTAAGATTTTTTAAAATTTCTCTTAATTATTAATAAATTGGGGATTTTAATCTTTTATAGTATTTAGTAGAAAGAGAGTATTAGAGATTTATGAATGGTGTTTGGATAGTTTAAAAGAGAGTAATAGAGATTTGCAAATTGGTTATATTTAAGATTTTTTAAAATCTCTCTCAATTATTAATAAATTGGGATTGAAATGAATTTTTATAGTATTTAGAAAGAGATTATTAGATTTATAAATTGTGTAGG